>SDVV010009301.1:0-16771 GCA_016164225.1 Gammarus roeselii
CGTAAATCACCATCTCTCTTTTTAATTAGCAGAACTGGGCTGCTCCACGGTGACGCACAGGGTTCGATAACCCCTTGACTGAGCATCTTTTTGACGTGCGTTTCGATCGTTTGCCTTGTGAAGTGAGGGATGCGGTACTGAGAAGTGCAAATAGGTGTGTGCTGTTGCACGTCAATGTGAGCTTTGAAAATTTTGACATGCCCTAATTCATCTCCCACGGCAATGGCATCTCTGTGACTGTTAATTAAATTAGCAACGGAGGCTCGCTGTGTCAAAGGCAAATGTTTCAAATCTACTTTATCCAAAACCTCATCAAAAATAGGGTCATTCCGTTTGTTTTTACTGTCAATCAGTTCTGAGTTTTTGCAGTGAATGCCGACCTCGTTAATTTTAGCGGAATTTATATTTGAGTTACCACCAGAGTCAATTTCCACGAGTCTAATCGTTTCACTGTTATTTTCTTCGCGAGCCAGTTCTATGGTTACTTCAATGGTATTGGGAGCAACTTTAGCATTCTTCTCACTACAATTAATAAAAGTAGTCGGTACTTGACCTTCAACAATCGCAAGACATCGAGGAATCATCAAATCATGAAAGTTTTTGCTCTGGGAGACAACAACTGTTTATCCGTTTAAATGCAGGGGTACCTTGACACGAGCGAATAATGCAACGCCAACTTCATCATTAAATCATTAGAAGCTTTGCCGACCCCGAAAGATTTTTCAATTTCTGATGCTTGCACTATGCTCACTGTTGGAGGATAGTAATTTGTACCGACAAAAGGATCATTAATTCCGTAAATTGAAGCGCAACCTGAACGGTCTGAAAATAATTTTATTTGCGTCGACGTTCTCTGCAAGAAATCTTTACCTAGCAGTAATGCACCTGTGAATTCGACATTTTGACAAGCGATTACTGCATATTTAATTTTATTGTTGGGAAAACGGAAATTAAGATCAATCACTCCAGTTTCCAACTCTTTGCCATTAACTGCACGCAGAGTCTTTGCACAGGGTCGCATTGTTGCTCCAGTTTTGATCAATTTGCGGGCGATATACTGGACTTGATGAGAGTCACGCTAGAATCACTGTCAACAAAAAACGTCATCGTCAGGTCACCAACGGTTAACGCAATTAAGGGGGCGAGATTTCGAGAGGGCGCTCCAATTTTTTTTAATTCAACGGGCAACTCAAGTAGTTATTGCTATGAACTTCAAAGCAGGTACTGTCAGGGTACACAAACACTACAAGGTATAACGGATAATTTAATACGTGACGTCAGAATCACGTGGTCTGACGTCGTAGCCCCGCCCTACTTGCTCGTGACGTCACTGGAGCAATAGAGCGAATATTGGCATATCTAGGCTAGTCATTTTAGGCTCGAAACTTTTGGATATTCAAGTTGTTTATTTTTATTTAATGTATTTAAACAAGCCATCGTCGCAAAGAACAGATCTTCAATATTTTATATTAGTCCCAATTTTTGAGCAAACACTAACCAATTGATTAGAACAAAGCAGTTTATAAAGGTAAGCAAACGGTTTTGCTCAAATGTCTGAAATGACAAGCTGAAACTTTGTTTACATTTCGTGTGTGATTCTAGGATAAATGCTTTGATGTTTTACTTTTTTGTGCACCGGACAGTGGAAATAATTGTAAATCTATGGTGATCAGAGGTATTTTTGACGAAATCCGGTGTAATTTAATTTTTCAATTATCGAATTTTAGGACTCCAATATTCCTACACCGTTGCATAAATTTGGAAGCAATGCGTTTTGTATGCCTTTTTCGAAGAAACTCTCAGCAAAATGAGTCGAACACGATGCCGCGTTGTTCAAATTAGAGGCATCCTGACGGCCTGTAGACAGCAACCACCGTTTCCTCTTGGTGGCAGATTTAGGAAATCTAAAAAACAAAACTTTTTCTTTTGAGAGACAACCTCAGTTCTTACAGCCGTGCACTGCACAGCTTGGCACAATGAAACTAGTTGCTTCAAGAGTTTGGGTCAGAAATAAAAGACGGAACACCGAATGGCCGTTTTGCACCCTGGGTACTGTCACGGCGGGATGGCGGCACGTTGTATAGTAGAGGTCGTCCTATCGGTCTTTGGTATCGAGTGCGGCAAACAAAGTTTGAGCCAGTGTTATGCGTGTATGTTGGCCGGGCGAACGGTTGTTTGCTGCTCAAAGGACGTTCCTGAAATTTTACGTCCTTGCTCTCGTTGAGCGTCTCGCTTTCGATTCGCCTCAATTTTTGTTACGAAATCTTCCAATGTGTCTGGTTCAAAGTCCGATGGAATATTTTTAACAGCTGAGATTTTATGTTTGAAAACAGAATCCCTTAAAAAATGCTTTGAGCTTTTGGGTCACTGATTTTCCAATCATCGCCGTGCAAAATCCTGCCAGCTGGTAAGTGAACGAGTGGTGAAGCTAGATACACATTCGTCAGGTTTTTGTTTCATGACCAATATTTTTCTGATAGCGACATGACGGCGCATAATATTGCCGTACTGATTTTTGAGCCACTCACTCAAGTGAGCAATAGTTTCCAACTCGCGCGGGTCCTGAATATACTAGTCCCACATTGGCCCCTTTAGGCTACATTTCAGGTATTCAAGTTGAAGAGCTTCATCATCAGTTTCTTACGAGACACGTGACATGAAGTGTTTTAAAAAATGTATGACGTCGCCAGTCCTGTCATAAAAGGGTAACGTGTCATGATGGTCTAGGCAGGGACTGTTTGCCATTGTAATCTTTATCTATGTTTTAACTCGGCAGTTGTAAATTTGAACTCGTTAAATTTTTTTTTTGAAGAGTTATCTCGACACCAAATGGAAGGCACAATTCATTCACAATTTTTTTTCAACACTTATAGCATATAATTTTCACACACAATACACGAAATGGAACAATACACGAAATGGAACAATGCACGAAATGGAGCAATACACGAAATGGAACAATACACAGAATGGAGCACTACACGAAATGGAACAATACACGAAATGGTAAAAAAAATGCTACAAAACCATTAATTAATACATCGTATCCACTGACAATTTAAAAACTTTAATTAATTAACTGGCAGCTGGCGCGAGTGTGCACTGGTTTGAGTCACTCTACTCTACGTTATGAGGCGAGGGACCGGGGATGATACCAATAGTTCACAAAACAAGACAAATATTTCTAAGTATTGATCACGAGTATCATCCCACTGCGCTGAAACCAAATGTTATGGTTTCCTACCTATTAACCTCCTAATGAATTATTTGTAATAAGACAAAATAAAACACTCACAATTGCTACGATTCTTTAATCAACGGGTCAGTGAAATTCTAACGTACTGTACTCTAAATGGATCTATGATCCTACACCAATACTCAACTTTAGGTCCTTCTGCGGTGGCCGCCGGTGTTCGTCTCAGGTTGTCCGCTCTCCCCCTTGCTAACTGTTCCCAATGACTCAAAAAAATCCGAAAAGGGAGGCGCCTAGCGTTAATGTGTGAGATTGGAATTCTCCAATGTGAACAGCTCTACCGTTTGCTAACTGCTCAGGGGCGTGTCCCCTGCTTTACCTGTGTCCCATTGGCTCCCTAGTTATTTTAGCTGTTTTAGAATAGACACCCTGCTTTACTTGTGTCCCATTGGCTCCCATGTTATTTTAGCCGTTTTAGAATAGACACATGGCCTTCATGTTATCCTATAGCAGCAACAAAAATGCTGACCTCTCCACTTGTCAGACAGGCACAAATGGCATACACTTACGACGGTTCTCGTGTGAGTAACCTAATCCGGGGGCTATCTGAAAACAAACACTTAACGTACAGATTCAAAATTAGGTATCAATATAGATATCAACACGGCGGAGTCATTTAGTATAACAAAAATCATCCTACACTACAGTTATACAGCTTGTTGATAGTACAACCCATATTAAAAATTGTAAACTATACTTTAGTCCGTAATGCGTACAATTAAATAAAAACCCATACAGTGAAACACAGTACTCTTATACACGTTGGGGCGTCTCGCCGCTCTAGCCTGGGGTACAGGAATGTCAAGTGGTGTGCGGTTTGTTACCCTACTAGGGCTCGTAGTCGCTGAAAGCAGCGACTTTACATAAATATATATAAGCCATTATGTAGGGTGTATAACACTACCACAACAACCCCGAAGCAGTGCCGAACACTTATTTGTTCTGCAAATTAACACAAACGGCATTGGTGGAAACGGGTCACTTAAACATTTTTTCCACAAACACCACATCCACATCGCCCTACTACAGGAAATGAAATTCTAACAAAAATCCAAGACACCAATGTTCTATGGATACACAACATTCCGTCATTGCCGTGCTACCAACGACGGCGATGACGGACCCATTACACTTGTAAATAATAAAAATACTAATTTTACTTACACAACTGCCTGCACTCTGCCTGCACATATACATCCCTTCAACCAACTCATGTCAACCAAAGCATACACTTCAAGTAGACTACCTCATCGCCACAAATACTTTCATTCTAAGTGACTTCAACGCACACGATATCGCCTAGTTCACAGCACAAAACACTGACCAGAAAGGTAATGTTGTCATTGACCATCTAGACACATTAATCACATTATACAGCACGGACAAAGCCACTAGCAAACCTTTCAAGCCAGACACTCAGCAGCCCTCTCCTGACGTCTCGTTCTGCTCTCTCAATCTCCCTCCGGAGAACCGATGGGCGATCTCCATACATGTGCTTTAACCAGCCCACCAATAGATTAGATAGATTAGAATAAGGAGACAAAACGAGCACGAGTGCTCATGTCAAGTTGTCTCCTTGAAAGAAGTGAAAGAAGAGTGGGGAATAGTTAACGAGGCTTTAGAAATTCAAGCACACATGTAGAAAAGGAAGTTGTAATGGCAGAAAGGAGAAGGACCACCAATACTGTTACTACCAGTTACTACCCCCACCCCACTACTACACGGGGCATTTCAGCCCCAGAGAAGAAACGGTCGAGAGTCAGAGCCACAATTCAGGAACGGGGCGAACGAGATGGGAAGCGAAGTATTTAGAATTCAGGCGGTAACATCTCAGACGGTCGAGCAGAGACGGTCACACCCATACGCTCAGCGGACTCACACTTTTCCTCCTGTCGGCTTGCCCCAGAGGTTGGGTCGTACGGACACCAACTAGGTATTGAGTCTACTTCGAAGGAATATATGGGTATTACGTTTTGACAAGTATGTGCACATTTGGGAGGAGCACCACACCCAGTTGCTCGAGTAGTGGTCCTCCCCATGTGATCAGAAGATTAAGTCTTCTGCACGCAAGTGGTTCCTTGAAGGCTGTCGCACTTCAAGGTGAGACGTCGGAGTGACCTCTTCTAAGGATAGATCTGTCCATGACTGATCAAGAGTCTAGGTCGGAATTTGAAAAAATGTCGTGAAATTTTGATAAGTGCAAATGTAGGAGAGCTCCTTGCCTAGTTTCCTGAGAGTGGTTCTCCCTAGTGTTCAGTAGAGTAAGTCTTTAGGTGTTTGTAAGGTGAATGTGGATTAATGAAGAGTAATTTACCCTTATTTTGGTTACTCAAAAAGTTAATAAAGAATGAGCTTCCGTGAGCGATACTTTCAAGGCACAATCTGACTCCAAGTTATCTATCTTTTTCCACATATGAGGTTGAGTATTATAGGCAAGCACCAATAAACAGACACAAGAACAGTAAGGCACAGGTAATCTTTTCTTTGAGTTATATTCCCCTACTTAACTGGGTTATGGCTGTCCAAGGATAATATAGAGGGGGAAAAGAAAATTTGATAGGACAGGCTGCATAAGTATCTTGTTGGCGTCAATAGATCCAAGAGGCAATTATCTTGGGGGAAACTTTTGTCCAGGTTCCTGGATCGGGTCTGAGTTTTAGATCCAGTCTTGCCTGAAGACGGGTGTCCTCATGGCCTCAGTAGCAGGGGGTGAAAGGCTGCACACAGAACATAGTTGGCTAACAATGTGTGACAGGGAAGATAATCACATACCATTCTGCCTGCCTCATACAGGCAGACAGATTGGGTGCATGTACTAAACAATGTTATATCACAAGAGAAATAGCATACCACTAAGGTGTAGCTACCAGGAACAAAAATAATGGAAGTCTTAAGCTCCCTAATGAATGATTTCTTAAAAACTGTTGATATTCAACAATGTTATTTACACTTTATAGGCACTATATAGCTATATATCTATACACAGGCATGGATCAAGGTAGGGTGCTTACTAAGAATTAAAGATTGCTACCACTTAGATGATTGACAATCCCGGTATGGCATTTGGCAGAGGATCGTGCCTTCATAGTCACCCTCTTCCATCCAGCATTCACAACAGCGTATTGTTGCAGAAATCTGCCTGTATTCACTAGTCCACTCTACACTGGGAACAGGACATATTACACTGTTATTCTCACCTGTCTTCTGTGGAGCAGTATCCAAGGTAAGCCTTTGGTTATCTAGCCTATATGTTTTGACAAGTAGTCTTAAGGGAACACTTTCCTCCGTAGCCACGCTATCACTTCCTTAATTTTGATGCTATTTTGAATCTCGTTGGTCGTGTTTTGATGAAGGAATCAGTCTGCTACTCATACACGATCTTATGCGACCCGCTAATGGAAGAATGGAAAAACCCCGCTCAGCTTGTTGCCAGATTCATGTAAAAATATTTTTCTGAATTTTTGTACAAAAAATATTCCACTGAATCATTTATTCCATCTGATTCATGTTCCATGGCTTTTAGTGCGTGGGTATACAAATTTATTTAGCCAAAATAAATATTTGTAGCACTGCCATTATGGTTGGAAGCTGTTTGTACTAGCTGAACGGAAATGTTGTTGCTACCTACAGAGATATGCAACAATGAGATCAAAAGATGCGATTGCTTAATCGTAATAGTGCTTGTGATGCACGTATAATGCGTTTAGTGCTATTAGGATAATGTGGGTTTATTAAAAGACCTCTACAAGTCTCTGAACATGTGTGATTGGTCCTACAAGAGCATTTCAAACTTCATGTGAGACGTCAGAAGGACATCTGCTAAAAAAAATGCACGTGGCAACTCCTGAGTTTAGTCAAATGAGACATATTTTCAAGTTTGACGAATAGTTATCGCAGAAGTTAGTCAAAATGCAAGAAAACATCATTTATATTTTGAATTTAGACATTAGTCATGAGAAACAAATATTTTTGAATTTTGACAAGGATGTTCGTATAATTTTATCCGAAATAATGCAATAATGTATATTTAAATTGACACTTCGTCAAGGAACTTGCAATAATGAAAATGGTTATTTCTGCAAGTTTCTTGAAGGCTGACGCACTTGAAGGTGAGAACCAGAGTGACATCTCCTAAGAAAGAGTTGCTCGTGGCAACTTCTGAGTTTAGTCAAAAGAAACACGAGTATTAAAAATTTTGAAAAACGGGTATTATTGCAAGTTTCAGTCCAAGAATGGCACGAGTGTTGAAATTTGAAGTTATGTCAAATCGAGTTTAGTCTAAGGGAACAAAGGTTTTTAAATTTCGGGTAAGTTATCGCAAGATTTGTTCAAGAAGCAGGAATTATTTTTATATGTTTTAAATTTAGAAATTAGCTCGAAAATTTAGTTAGGTAAAAAAATCAGAAGTATTTTACATTCTGAAGAACATTTATCGCAGGTTTTAGTCCAAAAAGCGAAAAAACGGTATTTAAATTTTAAAATGGGCTTGCATGTCTGTGGAGAATGGGTTAGTAGGCAAGCGTCGCTCAGCACTTTGCTGCAAAAGGTCTCTCCCGGATCTGTGCTACGGGAGAGAGAGAAGATGGTTAGTTCACATACACTGTACAGAGGAAGTTTAAAGGTGAGATGCCGGAGGGGTATCTCCAAAATAATAATGGTGCAAGTGCATAAGGTGCATATGACATTTATTCAAGATCGAGATGCCAGAAGCCACTTTCCAAGCGATATAGTGAATATTTATTTTAGCTGAGATGCCTAAGAAGGGGCCTTATATCTTTCAAATGGAGATGTTTCGGTATTATTTATTGTCAATATCAATTTTTTTTTATATTTCCCTCCTGACACGAAGGGAAGGAGAGAAGAAAAAGAGAGTACGTGCCCCTCCATAAGAGGGTACTCATTGATTCAGCAGATTGATGTTATCGAAATTTCTCCCTTTTCTAATCTCTCCCGACAGGGAGGGTAGAAAAGCAAGAAGAAGAATACCGTCGTGCCGACAAGGTCCCTTCGTGGGAAGATACTCTTTGCCTTAACAATGAACGATACCCGTAGTATCTAGGCCGTATCACAGAGTTGAGCAGGAGCTCTCTTCTTGGTGCGGTTTTGATTTTCTCATATCATGGGGTGTGGCGGTGACTGCTGTCACCGTGCCACACAAGGATAATAAAAATAAAGAGTAAAAATATATGGTATCCCTCAAAGTTTAACCGTCGCATCGAGTTATGCAAGCTCTTCTCTTAAGCGGGTTTGATTCTTAGGATACCATGGTCTCCGCATCGGCTTGTTCCGTTAGGACAGCAGATGGCCTCGTAGGCTTGCGGGATGGGTGATGGCGAGTACCGTTACGGGCGCACATCTAGTACCGGTGGCCCTGACGTGGGTTTAAGGGTGGATGCGAGTCGCTGTAACACCTCCCAACGGTGCATTCCTGTAGGAATCATCGTTACCGTGCTATTATCAGTCTGTCTATACTTGCAATGCAGTATTACCAGTCTATCTGTACTAGCAATATTGATGGTAGAAAGCATTTCGTTCCGATATGGAGTTTTTCAGTTGATTGAGTTGGTCAGCAATAGCAATCATTACATTGTTACTGATAATAAAATTATGAGTAATAATTAACAATCACTACTATCAGCGACAATGCTATTATTGTTACTAATGATGGATTTATTAGCAGTAATAGCTTGAATCGTGATGAGAGCCATGTCATGCTCCTTCCCTATATCCCTATAATTATAATCTCGACAACTTCTGTGAAGGTCGTGTCGTTCTCAGGTTAAATTAGTCACGTAGTCCAGTGCTTGTCGAGCGCGTTCTTGAACGCATTCACGGATTCAGAGCCAACTATCACAGCTGATAAGTCGTTCCGAGCCCGCGAGATTGCGACCGGGAAAAAGCGTTGCGCTATAGTCGTAGCGAAACGTTTTTCACAAGTTTCGCCCCGTTGTTTCGGGTACGAATGTTATGGTCCCTGTCGAAGAGACCGACAGGGCTCACGTTGTTGAATCCCTTCAGGTATTTGAAGGTTTCAATGAGCTGGCCCCTCAGCCTTAGTTGCTCGAGGGTGATGAGGCCAAGCTCTTTAAGCCTATCCTTGAAGCTGTGCTGGCGTAGCTGCGGGATGAGCTTCGTTGCACGATGCTGGATTCGTTCCAGTTTGGCTATGTCCCCCTTCATGTGTGCAGACCAGAATTAGACTGCATGCTCGAGGTGGGGACGGACGAGGGACGTGTACAGCGGTAGTACTATGACTTTCGTTTTGCAGAAGAAGTTACGAGAAATGTAGCCAAGGTTACGATTAGCTATCTTGTTACTTTCTCCGACGTGCGCGTTCCATTTCATATCTTGCGAGATAAGGACACCCAAGTCTCTCTGCTGGTCAACAGTTGCAAGATCACTTCCTACCAACGCGTGGTTAAAGTTTACATTGCAACACCCCACGTGCAAAACTGTTCATTTTGCAGCATTGAAGGGCATCTGCCACGCTTCCGCCATTGGACGAGTTTTTCGAGATCGAGTTGAATCTCAACTCGGTCTCTCTCCCTCCATGCTACATTGCAGAGCTTTGTGTCACCGGTGAAATTGATACCCGCATCTATGTTGTTTATATAGACGAGGGAGAGGATAGGACCCAGGACGCTGCCCTGGGGCACCACAGAGGTAACAGGTGTCCACTCGGACAAAGCCTGGCCAATGCTGACTCTTTGCTTGCGCCCTGTTAGCCAGGCGCGCAGCCAGTAAAGTACGTTGTCACCGATGCCGAGCTCAGAGACTTTGTGAAACAGTCTCCTGTGCGGCACCTTGTCGAAGAATTTTTGTAAGTCTAGATAAAAGGCATCCACTGCCTTGCGGCGGTCGTACACGTTGATCACCTCGTAGAAAAAGTCCAGCAGATTCATCAAACAACTTCTCTTCCGGCGGAAACCAAGTTGAGTGTCATGAATGAGTCCGTTGTCATCCAGATGATCGACGAGATGATTTCGTATCAATCGCTCGATGGTTTTGCACACGATCGACGTCAAGCTGATATGTCACTAGTTGTTGGGCGACTGTCGGTCACCTTTCTTGAACGTAGGAAACTCTCCAGTCTTCCGGGACCTCGCCACTAGTCTTTGATAATTTGAAGATTTGGAATAGGGAATCCGCCAATTGTTCTCGAGTTTCCTAAAGAACTCTTGGGTGGTGATCATCGGGACCAATCGATTTGTAAATGTCCAGTCCCTTAACTTTTTCGACAAATTCCTCTCTCGTGAACACAATGTCGTTGAGGCTGACTTCCCCAGCGTAAATAGTTTCTCGTTCGTAACCGGGGCCCTCAACTGTGAACACTGAGTAGAAGAAGCTATTCTGGACACTGGTCATGCCATCAGGGGACGTTCTGAGGACACCATCTTCATCCTTTAGCGGGCCAACTGAGTCCCTAGCAATTATACACGCGTTGACATTGCCATAGAAATCCTTAGGGTTCTTCTTATCGTTATTCGCAATATTTCTCTCTTTAACATTCCACCAACGGGGCCTGATCTTTTGAGCAGGATCAATTGTCCTCGAGGGTACACATCGGTCGCTGGCCTCGCGAACTCTCTCATTGAGGATGCGACAGCAAGCGTTCGCCGTACTTTCTCCGAGTTGTTCCGTTAAATTAAGCGCACTGAGTTGTTTTTTTCATCCCCTGGAAGTCTGCTCGCGCAAAATTGGGGCAACCAATAGCTCTTTGGGGGGCTGGAAGGGGCACTTTGATGGTAAATTCCACCGTGTTGTGGTCAGTACTTCCCAGTTTGTTGCCAACTAGGGTGTTGCCCCTGGTTGGTTCACGAACATACTGGGTCATGCCATTATCGGCGATAAACTTCGTTAGTTTATTGACTGGGGCCTGTGAAGTTAGGCTCACCCTGTCAATATAAGGGAGATTGAAGTCACCGAAGATGATAGTCTAGTGATTATTTCAAACTATTTCTTACAGCTTCTCATAGAGCTGGGCATCTTGTTCCGTAAGGGTGTGACTGTTGCGGTACCCAATGCCAGCTTCAATGTTGCTTGTGCCACTTTACTTTCTGCGTTGAGTATTTCGCAAGAAACTGTGGCGAGCGTTGCTCTAAAAAGTGGATGTAGTATCTCCTTTATGTACAGCACGGACCCTCCCCTCGTTTACTATGGGTGGGTTTGTCCACGCTGAACATTTTGTAGCCTGGTAGCATTATCTCTACTGCCAGGTTTCTACTCTGAAGATCGAGCCATGTTTCGTTTATGCCAATGACATCAAACGAGTACAGAGTCGCCAGTCCCCTCAGTTCGTCGAACTTAAGGGCATAGGACTGCGCGTTACAGAAGAAGACCTGTAGACGATACGTGTCTCGATCTTCGACTTCTTCATCAATGGGGGGCCTCGACCTGGCGGCTGTGGACCAGGTTCTCGACCATCCCTTGAATTACCTTCTTGTGAGCCCTGTAACGCATCTGACGTGCCCGCAGCTTCTTCCTCCTGGAGCGACCGATTGGTCATCGCTTCTGTCGGAGAATTTGCTGCGGGCACGGGGCCCTCTAGATAGGGTTCCCTACGGCCAAAACTGGTCCGTTTAAAGCACGCTGGACACCTAATTTTTGGGCATAGTATTTCTTAGAGCTAGAGTGGAGTAGTCTGCCAAGTTGGGCATTTCCTACATCATTCAAGTGTAGGCCGTCTCTTAGGAAAAGATCGGGACTCTCCTTAAAGTCATCAAACAAGTTGATTAAGGATACCCCTTTGGACTTTCAAATGGTCTCGAGGGCTCGATTTTTATAGGTAACTTGCTATACTACTCGTCATTATTATTCATTCGCGATAAGATGGATGAAATGACCACTCGTTTCGTTTTTGACTTAGGGTTAGAAATCAGCTGCCTATACTTGGCTAGCAGATCTTCCGACCTCGTCATTCTAAGATCATTGTTGCCTATATGGCAGATGATGATCGTCTCCCGGTTGAGCACTTGAACCTCTGCAAGGGCACCTCTGATCTTCTCAGTCGTGGCACCGGGTTTGCAAATAACCCACCTTTTGCCCTACACCTATGAACGAATTTAACCTCCTGGTACCGGACGATAGAGTTACCTAGAACAAGTGTCTCAATTTCGTTATCCAGGTCGGTGAACCTCTCAAAGGTGTTCCGCGTTGGCATCACAAATGCTGGTGAACCGGTTCTGGACCTGCCCCGTCGAGGTTGGGTGCGATTTCGATCCTCGGATGTCTTGGTCCAAGGTATCGGCTTTGTCCCGGTTTTCGGTTACCGGGCAGACGATGACCCCTTGACCTGGCGGGAAGTAGGTACCCCGGTTTTGGGTTTTTAGAGGTGGAAGCGAGTTGAGAGCTCACATCCAGCACCGGTAGCCCTGACATGGGTTTAAGTGTGGATGCGTGCTGCCGTTGCAGACTAACCCAGGACATCACTGTAGGAAGACAGGGCGAAACCACCAAGACTCCTCCGTGATCAAGCTGGGTCCCCCTGGTCAATCCTCTCCCGGGATGCCTCTCCATCCAGCTGTAAAGCATGGACTACCAACTCAATAACTTTTACTAGTTTCTTCGTTTGTTCCGCCAGGCCATTACTAACCTTCTCCATATCAGAACTTACAATTCTACTGAGGTTTGCCACGAAAGTCTCAAAACCATGCTTACTAACAAGGTCCTCTTGGACCTTACCCACCTCAGCTCTCACCTCCACCACCGACTCGCAGGTCCTCCCAATCTCCTCTCGCAGCACCACACACTCACCTACGACAGTGCGCAGCTGCTCCTCAAGGACAAAAACCTTCGCCGAAAGAATCCCGTCCTCTCCATCGTCGTCGTCGTCTCTCCTTCGCAGGCCCTGGGAGGTCTCCAGGACCTGGTCGAGCCTGTCATCCAGCTCGCCAAATCGTCAGACGAGGTTGTCCGCGGCCTAAACCTCGAGGAGGTTCCTGAAGACGCTCCTGCTCATCCTGGCAGAGCAGACCGAGCAGTCCGACAGAGTAGGAGGCATCCTCAGACGTCGTCCGTGGAACTCGTCGCGCGCCTATTTACACTTATTAAACTTATTTACAGCACTTATTACAGCTCTCACACTTAATTACATGCGATTAATTTTCAAATAATATTCACTTAATAGAGCTCTCACAATTAAAGTACACATAAGAGAGTCGTAACTACAATAGAACAGACTTGGACGAATACACGACATCAAAAGAAACCGCTTTACACGAATTTGACATCACTCGATGCACATCCATTGACTCAGACACGAAACCCTTCACCACAGTGCTTGAACACACAGACAGACACCGCATACCCGCCGGGTGAGTTCGTGGCTGCAATCCCCTCAACACTAACACGCTACCATCAGACAAACAACAAGCAAATATACTCTGCAAATACTAAGCAAACACTTCCCACCTACCACACCATCCATACAATAGGAGTATAGCCTACTCAAGCAGTTACACAGATTGTCGATTGACTGAAGCATTGGCACTCTCTCTACACTAGCCATGAGCATAGCTTGCATAAGCCAGCAATGATCATGGCATCAGCCAGACCAAAAACTTATAAGCAGCGGGTTCATATTGAACATCTATGTTCAAATGCCAACCCAACTCTGACAGACATCTTTAACCTGTCCATTCCAAATAATACATTTCACATGACCTGGAAACAAACGAAAATCATACTCTTCCTGAAACCCAACAAAGCCCTATAGATTTAGCTTCATACAGACCTATTTCTCTCCTCCCAAAACCCTCAAAAGTATTGGAGAAACTGGTTCTAAACAAAATGAATACCAATATCCCCCTCACCTCTGCGCAACATGGTTTCAGGACACAACAATCCACGCGGTTTTACACAGTTCCAAGACACGTCCCCATCAATAAATTACTAAATACACATCTAACCAAACTACAAGAAGTGACTTACTAGTTTCCTCTCTGACAGACATTCACACACTGTCTACTATAACAAGCCATCTCGAACACGCCACTATTCCCACTGGTCTCCCATAGGGCACCGTCCTTTCTACCTCCCTTTCAATGCTTTCATGCGCGACCTGCCCATACCAACAGAATCCAACATCTACATCAGATCTGATGTAGATGTTGGTAATAATAATGTGAGCGCAAGCAAGTCATCGCTCACATTATTATTACCAGATAATATTGAATAACGCATCCATCCTTACGTCACGCTCATAACACTCCCAACCACACAGTTCCACTACAACTATCCTCAGAGTAACTTATGCCACATTGATGACGTCCAAGCCTCACACGAATAATATTAGCGATAAGGACAAACCTTGACAGAACGTGTTCCGGTCACTTACCGTTACTACCTATGGTTCATTGTAAGGAATCAATTACAATCCTGTACAACCATTCATCATACCCATCATTTCCTACTCAAACACCGCCTGGTTCTCTGACCTTGTTCCCACACTCATGATGCATCTCATTCTTCACGCTTTTTTACAATCTTCAGACCACCTAAACCGAAAGTTGAGAGATGCTCCGGTGACACTTCTCCTATCAAAATCTCTAATTTAATTATAATTAAAACATACCATTCCATTTATCAAAAGTTTGAGAGATTTTATCGTTTGTAGGAATTTTTTATACACCGTTAACGGGCGCAAGAAACAGCTGGAGCGCCAGGGAGATTAGAAGCCAAACATCTTCGCGGCTGGTATTGTGGGTCAGCTTCTTGCCCTCGAAGGCGGGCTGGTGGCGGAGCCTGGGCTGGGCAAACTTGCCTTTTCACAGTGTCATATTCTTCTTTCAACGCCTGCTGGAACTCTTTCGTTCTGCATTCAATGTGGCATGAGTTACTCTGAGGATAGATGTAGTGGAACTGTGTGGTTTGGGAGTGTTGTAGAGCGTGACGTGAGAATGGATGCGGTATTCACTATTATCTGATATTAATAGCGTGAGCGATGACGTGCTTGTGGACACAGTCATTCTATTGTTCAGCAGACTTCGAACGAGCTCTGACTGCTGTTTGTGTGTGATTATACTTATCCCCCCACAAATAAAAACCCGGTCTTGCGCGTTGGGGGGCAGTACACAAGCTGCACCCATTCCCCATCAGCATTAGGAAACCAAGGTCCTGCCTCTCAAGCAAGTTTGATATGAAAGGAACGCAAGTTTTTAAAAATATTGTGGACCCACCGATACCTACATACTACAACGGCAGAACAGTTCTGCTCTCTTTACACGACCATTCCCCGTCCTACAGACAACACAACTATGCACAAACAGCGTTACGCTCACACTGCACAGCTCTTCCAATGGATGACCATAGTCAACACGGTCCTACAGAGTCAACCACCTGAGGAGGATGTGGAGGAGTTGGGGTTGCACAGGGGTGACGTTGTGCATCTGTCACGGTTGAGGTGCGAGCACCGCACGGCCCTTCGGATCTCTGTATGCAATGCCGGGGTTTGCCCGTCGTAGTCGATTACGTCATATCGTCGTGCCCGCCATCGCATTCCGAAGGCTCAACCGTGATGTACCGTCTGTGCATGATCTTAGGAAACGCTCGTGAGGCAGCATCGACTTTCTCAGAGATGTAGGTCGAACATAAGGGCCTGCACCTGCTACAACATTCCCAATATGAAATTTCGGTGGGAGCCTGAGCTTTTGGGCTGAGCGTCGGCCGTTGCACCTCCACGGCAGGAGGAGCTATGGTTAGTAACAATAACAACAATTCCCCTGAATCCACCACCAGCAGTGTATCATCCATAGCCAGTAGCTGGTTCAACTGCCTACTCTGTCCATTTGCTCCAAACATCTATAAACCTACATCCAAAACACTCCCGTTATCTCCCTGACGACTCAGGGAGTTGCGTTACCTTGTTCCCTGCTCTGTCACACGATCTGCTGCCAAATATAAACTCAGTACCACTCATAAACAATATCAACCCACTTCATACGAACTCAACCCCTCAACAACGCCTCTCTATCGACCCTATCGTAGGCCTTTTCCAGATCCAGAACACTCAGAACACATCATTTCCCTAAGTTAGGTACCTTTTACAGAAATGTTTCGCTGGCAAAATCAAATCTGCACATTCTCTACTACTCTTAAAACCATGCTGGTCCTCACCTATCGCACCATCTGTACTTCTCTAATTCTGTTGGTAACAATTTACCCTCCACACACAATAAATTGATTCCTTTTAAGTTGCTGCATTCATATGTATCTCCACTGCCCATATGCAGCAGAACAATGCAAGCAAGCACTGCGTCACTCAATCAGCGCCATACTCGACACAAATACAGATTTTGTTTCAGCAACCGACCATTCAATTCCCATTAATCCATCCCTCTTTAGGCTTTTATTCATTATGTCACCTCCACCGCTTCCTGCACCTCTTCCTTAGAATTACCCGGAACATTTTTTTGCTCCCAAAACCGACACCCGCACATCACCACTCGCTGCAACAATGTCAGCCTCTCTGATATCCTCAACACCCAACCCACCTCTTCCGTACATCACCGCTCTTCATAT
>SDVV010009302.1:0-16770 GCA_016164225.1 Gammarus roeselii
TAGCTTGGGCACGATTTTTATTCTAGATTTGGTTGACTGCGGACCTTACAACACAAATCTATGGTAAAAATGCTAAAATTGATATATTGAATGCTCGAATGATTCAAATATTCTGTATTTCAACGGAATCTCATTACAAAACCTGAATCAAGCAATAATTGTAACTGCACAAAATGCAAACGGTTGACATACAATTAAATGAGTAAGGCATGTGGGAATAAGCATCTACTAAAGTCGCGCGAGCGAAATATATAATTGAAATCAACAATAAACTAATGTAGTAAATTATTACTAACACTCAATACAAATCCGGTTGACGGCACCATGTATGTAGACACATCCAAACTTGGATATGCATATACAGGGCCGGTGTCGGCACCAGTGCCGGCGTCATGTAGACGCAGACACACATTTGAACGCAAAAACAGGGTCATGCCGGCACCGGTGACGGCACCATGTAGATACATCCAAACTTTTGTATACATATACAGGATCGGTCACTGTCTGTAACATTTTATTTTTTGATCTGTGTCTTTCAATAAAACCAATTCCTTTCATTTGTTACCAGTTATTTAATGTGGTTCAGTTTTTACGATGTTAAGTCAAACGATCTCGTCTTTCTCTCCTAAACTCACCAATAATTAGATATTTTTATTCGAGTTCCGGACTTACGTATGATATTCAGTCATTGATTTATGATTTATACTTATCAAATGTCTCCACATGGCTCTAGATTTTGGTCTATCATTATAAGTTTGTATACACACTTCCAGTTTTTATTGAGCTATGTTCGTCCATTTCCATAAGTAAGTTGCGACAATTGTTTGAATGTCATAGGTATTTTTTTTTTCGTATGACATATGCATGAGCGTTGTTTTTGCTTTTTAAATGCGGTATTGGTCATAGTTAGACTGTATTCTTCAAATTTGTTTCTGGTCGGGGCTCGGTGGTGATATAAGATGATACTCTTGTTATAGCTTCCACTTGTCAAACGAACGAAGAATTATGTGAAAATTGTTCGAGATTTCCTGCTTACGTATGATATTTATTCATAGATTTATGATATATTCATATCTAACCTCTTCAGTTGGCTCTACATGTTGATCTAAAATTTTGCAGTTGAATACACTCCTGCAATTTGATTGAGCAAATTTCTTCAATTTTATATGTGAATTACGTCCTTTGTTTGAGTGTTAAAGATATTTTCATATTATTCCTGAACTTTGGTATAAATCTACATCACTTCTACCTGTTGGTTGTTTTCACCCAACCTAACATGACCTAACCGAGAATTCCGTATTTATACACAAAGTATTCAACTTTATGTATAATATTTATTCATTTGTTTATATGCGTTATATATATGATGCTTTCCACCCTGCTATATGTATCGCCCATTTTTAAACATAGATTGTTTGAATGTTATAAGTAATTCATATTCGTCATCAGTTTCACACAAACGGATACATGGTCTCACACTAGGTTTTCTTATTTTTTTCTTCCAATACAAAAACTCCGGATTTTCGATGTCCTGCGTGTATTCCATATGACGTGGACGTTGATGAATATATGAAACAAACGCCTTGTTGAACCTCTCATGACAATGAGGGGAGACTGTCGCTGTTATGAAATGAAGAGGCATGAGGAGGGTTCGCTGTGATCGTCGGGCGATCGTAGCGAAGAGAGCTGGTAGACTTTGATGGGATGAGGTTGAGGGCATGAAGAGTAGGCACGTGGATCAAGGTGGAGAGGGATTTTGATAGTTGAGTTAGTCAATTGTGAACGCCAGCTCTTCATAAAACGAAATATTGATCTCCTAAACCGTATCATTAAAAGCACATACGCAAGAACAAATATCAGCTCACTCCTGCTACTCATTTCTGAACATTCTCATTTGCCTCATTTTTTTTACAGTTTGATATCCTCCGTTTGTTGTAATTCAAGCACTGACGGATACCTACAAGTTCCCCGCAGAATGTCGACGCTTCCAGGAACTGATATGTCTGTAAAGGTGGCAGTAACTTCCACTATCAGGCATCAGAGTTCAGTATTCCAATATAGTCGGTATTAAATAATCCTTATTGCGAGAAAAAGTTAATTTGTTTCGAAAATCGTACACACGTCAAATCTTGAAATGTACAATTTTCTTGCAGTTGGTGCTCATATTTGCTCATCCGTTATCTGTGAATGAATGCTTTTAAATACATTTTTGACACCAATGCAAGTCATGAATCAGTGATGGCCTCGAGTTCGTACATTCAGAAATCAATTATTACAAAATTATTGCTTGAATATTTATGTAGAAGTATCATTTTGATCTTGACCTGGTGCAGAAATAGTTGCTGAAGGGCAGACATGATTAATCTACCATCATCAAATTATTTCAATGCGGTAATTCTGCTGCATGAGAAACCTCGATATCCCACGCCTTATATCGCACAATATACAGCGACCTACAATTTTAAATGTGGTTAACTGAATCTAATTATATTTCAAACTAATTATAGTCAAATAATCCATTAACGGACCGGTACAAATAATATGCACTTGAACTGAGTCTCTTTCAACCCCTCTCCATCGTAACCCAATCCAAACCCTCCTCCAGCCCAATACACTGCCAAGCCTCTTGTTGCCAGACAACAAAACTGCAAGGCAATATTTGCCCGTGATTAGACACTGATTGCGCAGCGCAAATGAGTCGGTTCACGGGCTGTTTTTGCTCCCGACGGACTTGGGATCATTGGATCATTTTTGTCGCAAGTTATTTATAGCTACTGAACGACAGCTTTGATTTTCCTGATTGGTATGCATCGATTGCTGTTGGAAAGAAAGTGTGGGAAATATTTTGCTTGAGTAAAAAAAAATGGGTTCACAACTTTTGAAGACGACCAGATAATGCTTAGCGGGCACTAATAATTAGGCGTTTCTGTTAGGCACTCAGAAATTATAAACAAACACATATGCATCAACTAGCTTCAATGTATCATACGATAAATTATGTTCCAGGAGTGCGCGTCACAAAATAAACATGATTTGAAATATTCAGGTTTTAACTACTCGACATGATCGGTATAATAAACCTCCCTAAGCGTCTTGTATTTCCTAAGTTGCCATGCTCAGCCGTTCCATCGTCCGAGCCAGTCCTGCGTATCATGATTACCTTGGCTCAATATTGTCAGCTTGAGCACGTCACCGAAACTACCCAAACTCACAGTGAATTACATTAATAAATCTGCATCGACAAGTGCCCTGCACTAATTAGGCACCAATTGATTTGCAGCAGCGCTCAGCTGAGTATGAGGGACCAGGTGTTGGGCAAGGAACGGTTAGCATTGAAACTATGAAGATAAATTTTTCCCTCCATCGACCTCTAAGCTAAGTCCATGAAGCCGATCCCACTGATCAGTTATAATGAAGCCCGATCAAATACATAACAAATGTAGTGATCTTTTGAGGTTATATATGCAATAGGATTCAAAACCCTGGCTTCGTCGGCGATTAAATTTAGATGCCTTAATCCCCTTGAAGATGTAAAATATAGAATTTATATATACAGAAACGAATCTGAAAATATACCAATTTGGGTTACTATTATATCATATGACAAACGTACAACATTTACTCCAGGTTGGAATGAAAATTTCCAATATATGAAATTATTTACCAGCCGATCAAATTTACATTTTTGTTTCATTTTAGGAACATGATTGTTATTTCAACAATGCAAGGTCACTGTTTTGAGACACCTGTCGTTGGCCCTGTTATTATTGTTGAGCCCCCAACCGCCATGGCGCCACATGCAATGGGCAAATATGAACGCTAGACCGACATTTGACGCTTCAAAGGCCGGACTGTGGGAGCCTTGATGAAAATAAACGCTTCAATGCAACTGTTCGTCTTGATGGGAGTCAGCATTTAAACTCTTTATCGGGCACTGGTGGAGACTCGGAGTTATATTCCCTGTCTGTTATTTAGGTCACCGACATATGATTCCAAAATCAGTGTTTCAGCAGACAATTTGCTGTTTAGAAATTGGATTAGAGTGTCAAGGCTTCCTGGTGCACTGGAGTCAATGTCCTTTTGGAACCGAACGTCAAACCAACAGCCAGTGCTGCATTAAGTCATTGAAAAATCATTGTCAGTCTCCGGGATTGTTTCGACTCACGGCATGCTTAGGTCCCTTCAGCTTATAGGGACACGAGAGAGGTCACAAATGTGTCCTACTCAAAGTGAGCAAAGAAAACGGTGGTCCTCCACGAAGTAGGAGTCTATCGGTAAGTAAGATTAAGTATGGTCAATACACAGCAGATCAGATTTGGACCATTTGCTGAGATCCCAGTTATTTGAACCATTTAAAATGTCTTCCTAGAGGACAGAGTGAACTCCAGAAAAGAGAAGACTCATTGTTCGAGAATTCGATGCTTCTTCCTGAATGATGGAGACTAAACCATTAAATAAATGTTCATTTTTTTCAGTAGGTGGAAGATTGCCTATACAAAAATATCATAAATATGGCACCAATAATAAGCGACAATTGAGTATGTCTAGAAAACAATGTAAATTCCACGCCGTGGGTTTAGTTTCACACGGTACCTACCAGTTCAACGATCGTAGCATCATTTTTTTTATTTTAACACTATGTGCTCGAATCTGCTGAAGACAACAGTACTTCCATTGGTGACCTGAAAGTCCAATCAAGATGATATAATGGCAATATTTGCCTGTCCAATGATATAATAGAAATATCTGCCTATTCAATGATATAATGACAATATTTGCCTGTCCAATGATATAATAGCAGTATCTGCCTGTTCAATGATATAATGGCAATATTTGCCTGTCCAATGATATAATAGCAATATCTGCCTGTTCAATGATATAATGGCAATATTAGTCAGTCCAATGACATAATGGCAATATTTGTCAGTCCAATGATGTAATGGCAATATTTGCCTGTCAACATGATCACTTGAAATCCACTTAGTTCCTCAATAATTAGAGCTTA
The DNA here is from genome assembly GCA_016164225.1 of Gammarus roeselii. Classification (NCBI taxonomy): domain Eukaryota; kingdom Metazoa; phylum Arthropoda; class Malacostraca; order Amphipoda; family Gammaridae; genus Gammarus; species Gammarus roeselii. Next base: position 5,006 of record SDVV010009302.1, read on the forward strand.
CACTCTACGGTTTATTCACGATATAAAATAGAAATATTTACTGCTGCTGCATGGGAGGCAATTGCAGCAGGCGCCGATGTCACATGTGGGACTCCAGAATCACTCCGCAAGAAATACACTCGCTAACTGAGCTGAAACGCACAATGCTTGAGTAGCGAATGAAACCAAACCAGAACCAGTTTCCATCACATATAATCCGACGGCTCGAAACCAGAAAGACGGAGCGGGAGCTGCCGCTGTGTAAGGGGCAGCCTCACGTTCAGTTATACCCTCGCACAAGAAGCCTTTGTTTTCTTTGCAAAGCTGTACGCACACAAAATAGCCAATTCAATTCAATAACAAATGCGTTGCTTTCTCAAACAGTCTGACTGACCTCTACGTAAAAAAAATATGATCCCTTTACAATTTTCGAGACTGCTCAAACGATCGAATTCTGATGGACGATGGAGTCAGACAGTACATAACTGCTACAGTAATCGTCAGGAATAACTATCGTTACATTTATTTTCTTACTGGAACTAGTGTGCGTATCTATCAAAATATAAAAACGATACGCCAAATGTGAGTACTTATTGTTGCCTAAACCCGAGCTCCGTTAGATATGGGTTCGGTCATTTCATTCAATAAAATCTCCAGGCCCTGTTTTAAAATAATTTGTTCAGAAATGCTGTTTCATCCAGCTCAGCGTCCCTGCATAGCCTGATACCCAACATCACCCTCAAGGGTGATAGAAGGTGAAAAAACCTTCTCATGGAACGTGAAGACGGACGCCTCCTCATTTCATACACACCGCCCATCATTGCCTCGTTATGATGCCCTCTTTCATTCCCTAGTAGCCGCCGAGGGAAGGCATCCCCTCACTTCATCCTCAACGCCCATCATTGCCTTGCCAAGATGCTCTCCATCATGTCCCCTTGCCACCGAGGCGCAGGCGTCTTTTCACTATATGCCCTGCGTCCTTCTGGCTTCGCAATGATGCCCTCCGTCATCTTCTAGCACCCGCGGATGACTCCTGATCAGTGCTCCTCATTGCCTCGCTGTGATGTTCTTCATCGTGCCTCATAGCCCCCGACGGGCAGGCGTGTCTATAAATTACTTTTATCTCAATGATGGTTCTCAAGGGGAGGCAATTAATATGGACCTGCACGGACACAAGATTAGTGTAACAGGTTGGTGCAAGCAGGGGGGTTGTGGCGCCTTCTAGGGCAGTTATGGAGCTAGGAAGACAACGATGGAAAGACAACGATGGAACAACTGTGAGATGGAGACTGTACTATGGCTATTGATAGTGTAAGAGAATAGTACTAGCAGTGGCTTTATAACGCCTTGCAGGACTTTATTACGCCTTGCAGGACTGTACATTGCGAGAACTACTATTTAAACTTGCACTTTACAAAACTATTACTGAAATCCGTGGTACGTTTGGTAACCTTTGTTGAATGGCCGCAAGTACCTAATCAAACGGGCTCCTTTTCACCTTCACGCGTTTCATTTGTCGATTAATGATAAATAGAGAAGACAATAAGATTTGTATACTGCGCATTTCGATCATTTCCAGATAATTATTGTAATATTTCCACACCGCAGAAGCATTACAATGAGTTGTTCGCACTGGGCTGTTGAGATCATCCACGCTAATCCCTCTTATGGGTAGCTTGTCATTGCAGCATTCGTTGATCGAGAGGGTCACGTACTAGGAATAACGGATCCAAGTTGTAATATCTATGAAAAAACTTGCCCGTGTTTATCCAGCTCTGGAAGAAGACGCTAGTTCCGTATAGTGGGTGTACATATGTATTTCCAAGCAGTTCATCAATATTATTGTGAAAACATTGAAATCCATTCGGAACCATACATCAAACACGACACTAAACAACCCATAACTGCTTTCTGCGATATTTCCGACCGTGCTACCAGCAATACCGCTGCTGGTGATTACCACATATCATGAGGTAAATATTACTAACATAAACACCTGCTAAACCCAGCTTGACAAGCACTGTGCGACCAGTCCCCCACCCTACTGATGTACAACGGTGGAAACAGCAGCTGCAGGAGGAGGCCACCTCTGTTGGAGCCTTGCAGCGGCTGGCAGCCTTGAAACTGTGCAACACATCTTTGATGGGCTAGTAGTACTGCAAACTTGAAGTAATGCTAGTCAATGAATTGTTCAGCCCACCCAGGACAAACTCACTAAATCTTTATTATACTATTATACTATACTGATGCCGGTCAAGTGAAGTACATTCACGATTCCGACTGGTGCTTCAAGTATGTTGTGAAACAAGCAAACTTACTCTGGCACTGAAATGTTGAACTGTATTTCTTTTATAGTACGGCTGCAAATTCGATTTACCTACGAACAGGAAAGAAACAATTTGCTCTAGAACTCATCAACACTGATTTGAAACTAATGAACTTTACCCCTTATACATACTGTATATTATAAACTTATAGTTTACTGTATCTCTAGATAGTGTATAACTCTATTATACATTTCCCAGCACTGTTTTCTATTATTTGTTGTAATCAATCAGTGCTGTCATGATATAAACCAATTCGTCTCTCGCAGTGTCACAGTTCACCTCCTACTTCAACTCGCTATTAGTGTATCAATTTTCGAACAAATTCGATTCATTTGAATAGAATCATGTTTCAATTTTCACTTTATTCTTGACCGTCACTCGCTGGCGGAGGTGAAGCAGCCCCTGACAAAATAAATTGTTCCACTTGGTCCTCTGGAATCTGCTTACACCGTGTCTGAACTTGGCCGGGAGGAATGGAATCTTAGTTAACGGGACATCTTGCAGGGACTTGTCTTCGGTGACTGCTTTATCAGATATTTGCACTGTTCGATACCATAATGACAGTCAGATCGACTCAGAACAAATTGAATATTACCCAATGAAGTGTAGCGGTTGATATTTTGCAATATGACTGTTCTTACTGTGATGTTTTGATTCGTGATGAATGTGACCTGATAGCCATCATTAACAATCACAGATATCCATTCACATTTATCTGTTTACTATCATTTTCAACTTCAATCAAATTAAATTTTTCATTCTATTACTACTATGTTACCGATAAGGATCTTACATTATACCTTCATTTATATTTTTGTATGCATAGGTGTGGTAGAGCGTTATTCACTATCAATATTGTGTAGAAATTGTTTTGAAAACTAAGGACTCACTCATTCTGGACCGCAATCAATTTATTGATTTGTCGATACTCATTATTATTGCGAGCCAGTGTGTTTCTCTTAATGTTCAGTTGTTGATTAAATCAAGTATTTGTAAGGTTGCATTATATAAGGCAATTTCTTGATATTCTCTAAACTCTTGACGCAATCAGCAATGTGTTGTCATGATTCTCATAGAAGAATATATCATCAATCTAGATTCATTATTCATGTTGTATTTGAGAATCTGCCATGTTATGACTAGAAATAAATAAAGAAACCTGTAATAATGTTTCTTTCGTATCCCAATTACGAATTTCACTTGCCGTTCTTTTTATGTCATTCACTTGATTTTTGATTCAGTCTCAGCTGGAAGAGCTCGCCAGCCTCGGTTGTAAGAATCCGAATAAATCAACGTCAGGAATAAAATTTTGACAAGCCAAGCGTTAATGCAAATCGTAACCAGAAATAAAAGGACTCAACCGCCGGAAAATGAATTCTAATCCCACACAAAGGATGAAGGTTGCCGATTTATTATTCTAGTTTTATTGAAGTAATGTTTTTATGAATGGAACTGACACTTCTAGGCCTCAATCGAGGCCTTCACAGTCAAAACATGTGTACTTTTTTACGGCGGCGGTGATAAATATTATCGGTAATGGCACATTCGCAGTGTTGACACTTATTCAACTTATTCGTGTGAATTATAACCGTGAAATTATGTTATTTTTGGAAAATTTAATTCACACAACAGTCGTTTTTTTTGTGGTGTATTCCCGATAATCTTTGTTGTCAAGGACACGAAAGTCATTGTGGCCAGTTGAAAAAAGGACGGTTGTTATTACAGGAAAATTTCCCAACAACAGATGTTGTTTTCGGGGTTTGTATAGCAAATTCATCTACAGAAATAGTCAGCCTTCCTCAATGGTCGACATAGAACCTGCTGGAGAATAGTGCGTCACATCCTCTAAGATTGTTTCAAAGATTTTTGGGGTTTCCGTTGCCTTGCCAAGCGTCTTGATACCGAGGAGGCGATCCACCCCTTGACGATGCTGTGTGGATTCTTTGAATTGCACGAATCGGTAAAGCTGCTTTAAAGGAGCACATAACAAAATCGCATCCTGCATTCATAGTTTTTTGCAGCCTGCAGCTCATTGTACAATTCGATCAATATAAAATCATAATGCTCAATAAATCTTTCCCAGTCATTTTTCTCGAACCATTTCTGCAACACCGATTTAACTCCAACGTGTTCAAGCTTTGGGCCTAAACATCACAATGTGTTGAAATGTCTTGGATGAACGTCATTATTCACCTTCATCAACATTCTTCCGTCCTGTTAGATGTACTGTACACACGAGTGGTATGTACAGTACATCTAACATTATTAGATGTACTGTTCATACCACTCGTTACTGCGTAAACGAACCGTTTCTACCTGCGAAAACGACCCTATGTATCACTGCAAAAATGACCACATGTATCACTCCGAAAATGACCAAATGCATCACTGCAAAAATGACCACATATATCACTGCAAAAAATGACCACGTTTCAATGCGAAAATGACCCCCTATCCGATTACGTAACCACGCTCCGCGGGCAGTTCAGAGGGTGATTGAAGTGTTTGCTGTAGGTAATAACTGTATGGGGGTTGCAGAGTCCCGCGGCTGCCGCTGATTAATCAATCTACGATTACTATTGCAAACTCAAAGCCGCCCCACGATGTGACAACAAAAGAGTATGGTAACTTGCATTGGGAGTGTTGTAGCCTGACGGACTACGCCTACGTTATCGCGAGGTTTGTAACAGGGATTAAGGGAAAATGCTCGTGGAGTTGGCATCGAGCCCAGTAGTTTATTTACGGTGCTCCAGTTACGAAGCTTAGTTTGTGCCCTAAATTCACACATTACTGTGCTTGCAAGTCCTGCACAGATAGATATAGCATTCAACTTGTACAAACCGAATGATTGGATTGGTTAAAAAATAGCGCTGCCATTAAGTGTTAAATTGCTGTTAAAATGTGTGACACCTGGAACAGATCGGAGATCGCATTCGTTCTAGCATCGTGGATAACCTGTCAAATACTATGATCACAAGATCGTTAGATTCAGTCTGGCCTTGCACAACCATGAGTCGATTAGCTACTTGCGACCTATATATAAACTGATCTGGACTTTCTGGACCTAGTCTCGATCACAATATGCACCCAGTCGTTAAAAATCAATGGTGAAACAGGAACAAGCCGAGGCACGTCTTTTTTCATGACTCCATAAACTTGTCGGACTTCTGTGGGTTGACTGTTCTAATTGGTACAAATGAGAACCATGTGACATGAGCGGTGAACGATGTTCTTTGAAAATCGGGCGTACTGTAGTCGTAGAACGAATCTCATGCGCTGAACGAAGTGTAATTATCTATCACAAATCTCCACACAACTAGTCTACACTGGTCAAATCGACTGGGACATTTCCTGGAGTACAGTATTCTAATTAGACGTTATCATGAGAATTCGGTTATATGATGATCAATTCAGGTATCCGTCGAAAATATAATGCAACTTATCACATATGGAAAACCATGCACCCTGTGTTTTACAAGGACATTCACGTCATGCCATACTGTCTATAAGTTATTGATGTAATAACAGCGCTTCATTTTAATATTATCTTATTTTCTTAGGATAATAATTCAGTTTTTTTTTCTGTGAAAATCCGTTTCTTATTCATTAAATAGATCTATAAAATGTCAGATTGATCCTTAAATTCTTGGAAATAATACGTACACAATAACCGATAAAATGCCGTAAGCAATCAGTGTAATGGCCCTAAACAATCTGCGGCAATCGCTCAGCACGTCCGAGAGTCTGGTCAATGCAATACGTTAACGGGAGCAATTACTTGTCAAATTGGTAGGAGTAAAGTAATTTTGTTCTTAATTAACACAAATATACGACAAATAAATAATGACTTGGGAGTAATTCATGGCATGCTTTACATTTGGTAGCGAAATACCATCGTGTTGCTGTGGAGCGAAGCAACAATAGTCTTTATTAATAACGGTGTTGCTTCGAAAAATTGTTATGTTGACTTGTAGGTTTGTGGCTTCATTGGCGGTCAAACAAGCTCAATCCCGAGGAGCTGCCATTGCTCCAGAGAGAGGGACCTTAGCTATGCACACTCGTTTGTTTTTGTCACGCCTGCATCGAGATTGCACTTCTTGAGGTATGAACATTCGCATGGATGTTCCCTCCAGACGTATGACTGCATACCAGCAATCATAGACACTTACATCAATGCATACAATTTCATTAAGATTGCATTTAAATAGAAATGCGAAAATCAGATTTCTGTCGTTGATTGTATCAGTAATTCGAAGTAATTATTTTCCTTTACAGACACAGCGAACACGCTGACTGATCTGATCTGAGTCACACGTCAAAATATCCGTACATTAACATTCTTCTGTTTGCTTCATATCTCCCTTCTGTGTCATAGCTTTCCATATCTCACCTTGCTTTTGTCTTCCGCCCCATTTACCGCCATTGTCGCCCGTTCATCCCTCCTGATATTTTCAGTGATGAATACTTTGGAAAGCTGCTGCCTTAATAGTTCACTGCCTCTGCGCAAAGCCGTGCTTCTAACGGTGTTATTGCACGGCTTTTATTTCCTGCTTGAGGCACTTCCCTTTCCTCGCCGCCTGTCCCACGCTTATTGCGTCGAGTTTTTAATTATGCGCACTGTTAGTTAAAGTAATTTGATTATAATTGACTCTTATTGAATAACCTCCTCAAAATTCAATTAGTCCTGCCCGTAATGGAAAATAACGAAGACAAATTGTTCATATATTCGTCACTGAAAAGTGTAGAAAATCCAACAGTTTGGTAATTAGGTTTGAAGTAGTTATTACTTTACTTAATGTTCTTTTCTGCCTTCGGATTGCCATAGTGAATTAAAAATGTTAAGATGAAGTGAATGACCTCAAACAAATATATTGAGTCAGAGGGATGTCAACTGATACGGAATGTTATAATGATTATTGTGGGTAATAAAATTCGAAACTTTCCCGGTTCTTCAGAATGTTTTTAATACTTTAATATATCTTTTGAATTCGCGAAATGGACGATCAGAAGAATGATGATTGGGTGCGCTGGAGCGAAGTTCTTCAACTGGATGGGGTAACATACTTACATCGTGAGCTTGGTGTATATTGTTTCCGTTGTTTTATACGAATAGATGATTATTATTCGAAGATGAGTTACCGATCATGTTATAGTTTAGAAATTGTCCTAATGCAATACACGTGATGACCAAAATACCCTGAAACAAACACTAATTGCATTATTGGATTAACCACGGCCACGAAAAGTGTCTTGTCAGGGAATTTTCATATTGAAACCTAGTCAGTTATTAAGGGAATAGTTACGAAGTTAATACAATGCAAGGCTCATTCGAAACAATAATGCATGAAGCGATGGGTCGGGAGAGTAGAAGAGAAAGTCGTATGTGGAAGAAAAGAAGTCGGGCCATGTGAATGGGGATGCGACTTTTCGAGGAAAAGAGTGGCACGGAATTTTGGTTGGGTGGTACAATAAGGCAGGCGCGTAAAAATTTGGTCTGTTTGGTGTGTGTTTAACAGAAGGATGGGCGGGATGGAGAAGACAGAGGTCTTCAAGAAGGTTTTAGGATCCGTTCAGTAAGTCCCTACATTGGACAGGCGTTCATATTTGAAGTGTTCTATTGCTGACGAGCTCTGACATTGACCCGAAATCAATCTTGAGTAATTAATATGAAAAGAACATGAAAATCGGAATGATATGTCTAAAAAAGGGTTGAAAAATATGAGCGGTCAAAATCATCATTATCATCGGGAGCTATCGAAATTTAATCCGTAAAACCATTGCCGTGTCGTTACTGACCACTTGCTGACAAACATACCACCCCCCGCCCTTGCCTCGTGCAGTTGGTTCTCATCCTTCATGCCGCTACCCCCTTCAGTTGGCATTGGACCTCAACGCCGCTGACACAAAAGTTGGTTGTGAACCTCAACAGCGCTGCCTTCATCAGTTAGCTATGAACCTCCAGGCTGCTGCCCCCCTCAGTTGACTGTGAACCTCCTCGCTGCTGCCCCCATCAGTTAGCTGTGAACCTCCACGCTGCAACCCATCACTTGGCTGTGAACCTCCACGCTTCTGCTCCCATCAGTTGGCTGTGAACCTTCACGCTGCTGCCCACATCAGTTGGCTGTGAACCTCCACGCTGGTTCACCCATAAGTTGGCTGTGAACCTTCACACTGCTACCACCACCAGTTGGCTGTGAACCTTGCTGCCCCCACAAGTTGGCTGTGAACCTACACTATGCTGGAGGTTCACAACTTGAGAGTTGGTTGTAATCCCGCAGACCTGGAGAGGCTCTCATTTATGAGGGGGTCTTTGTCATCAGGAGCCGTAGTCCTCTGCTGGGGGCCTGTGGTCGGTGAGGCGAGCGGAGAAAAGGTCGACCCTGACAGGTTCAAACTGATGGGGTGAAGTCATTTGACTGGAGACAAACGTACGTAATTATGCACATTAAAAAATAGAAAACTCTGCATGTCTTGCGTTATTGTTTGTAATCGATGCCCCCCAAAAAAATTTATTTGCAGGGTTTGAGTGGAAATTCTGTATTGTTTTGCATTTATGTAGAGTAGAATTGATAAACCGTCATCCCGTTGATGGCGCCGTTCACTGAAAATTAAAAATGTATAACCATAAGCCTACCAAAGAAAACATTCCATAGTAATAATTCCCTTCAATAGGGATGTAATTATCTACCATTTAAATGCTATATTATGTTCAGACGTTCGCTTCGATGATTGATAATAAAATTTCATTTTTTTCGTCCCCCAGTACTTGAGAGTCATCTTTCCCAAAACAATTTGGCTTCGGTCGAAATATTTGAAAAGTACCCAGGGAATATATTGACTTTATTACCCTTAAATGGCATTGAAATAAACTAATAAAACCGAATGGGAAATTGAATTTATAAACGCTCTCATCGATACTACTTTGCTCGCAACTGATCGATGTTATTAATAAAATAAATAATATTTATCGTTTATTATTCAAGATGAATCTGTAATCGTTTATAAATATTTGTCAAGTAATGATTTATGATAATGGCAATAGATTTCTCACCGATCATCATTTACACTATTTGCTACAGCCCGTTTCATACTCAAGTTCTCGCTAATAGACTCAGGCAGGAAGCTGAATGAAATGTTTTTCTTCTCTATTCGCAATTTCAAATGCATTATAATGTGCAACCCCACCTAATTATTCTATTCCAATTTGTAGCCAATATTATCATCCAATATCAACATTAAATTAATATAATTACAGCGCGTCGGTGCGTATCCCCGCCTTGCAATAACATGCACCTGTTATCCCATAAGCAGGATTCAAAACTCCGCCCAACAAGGCCTGCTCGTGTTTGATCGTGTCTGGACGCGTTTGAACGTTTGTCGGAATAGGAAGTGAGGCGGTCTTTTGCACGTCCCCGGCAACCGACACCGGTCGAAAAAAACCGCTTTGATGAGAATCCGGAACACCTCCGAGCGGCGAGAATCGGAAGCAAGAAATGACGTACAAATATGTGAATAAAAGGGATGGGTTTAACGCTCTGGTAGGTATTGCACTAGGTGGCAATAAGAAGTTATATAGAATGCAGTGATGTGTCAGCGTAGCAATTAATATTTTGACAGTTATATGTTCCTGCAATCTTTGCGTCAAGTAATGCCGCTGTCGGGTGCTTTATTAAAATAATTAGCGATGTAGATCAGAGTTGCCCTCGTTAAAGTTACATCAACTCTCACCAAACAGGTCATCAGCAGGGATATTAATTGATGCAATAATTTACCGCGATGGCGGCATGTTATTGGTATTTGTGTAATGTTCAGGAAAACCAACCCTTAATCAGAACCACCAAGTGATATCTATAGATTTTGTCTACTGGTATGTTTTTTTCGATACTTCGTTCTTGTATTAAATATTTTTTTTGCTGATAAAATATGTGAAAATGAAATAGTTCATGATTACAATACTCGATTTAGTCGCTTAAATAATCTAGATTGTCCAGCGGTAATTGTCTCTAGGTTCTGTGCCTCGTTTGTAAATTGAGGTGTACAGTTTTGGAACGATATCCCATTCGAACATGATGTCCTGCATTTAAAACGTAGGATAAAATATCTGATGTTGTCGTAGTGGTGTCTTTAGGATGACTGACTCATTAGTATTTATGTTAGATAACAGTTTTTCGTTCACTTACCTAAGAAGTTTTTATTTAGTATGTCCTGTACCAACTCTTAATAAGCACTGTCAGATCTGTTTTTACCTTACCATGACTTTTCTTTAACTCACTTTTTATATGTTTTTTATTTGGCTCTTATATGCGTGTTTCTCCTTTTTGTGAAATGTTTCTGATGCTGACTTGTTCCTACTTCCATATGCACAAATAGTCTTCGAACTAGCTAAGGGCTCAAAGCCAACGGGTTCTTTTCTGGCCTGAGTTGTCTTCAGTTCCTGGTGTCCTTCGTGTACAACGGAAATTGATATTAGTAGAAAATATTCGTATTTTTATTCATATTCTTATTTTTATTCATATTATTATTTTGATTATTATTATTATTATTATTATAATTATTATTATTACATGTTTGCCTTCATCTTGATTAATAGATTTGCTGAATAGTGGAACTTTGGATCAGTTCATTTTGATTCCGATTAGGCAATAAACAGCTTTGCCGGTCAATGCTACAACATGACATAAACATGACAAGCCAGTGATGTCATTCAACGACGTGACAGACATGACAAGCCAATGGTGGCATTCAACGACATGACAAAGACATGACAAGCCAATGATGGAATTCTACGACATGACACTGACATGGCAAGCCAGTGAAGGCATTTTACGACATGAAACATACATAAAAACCCAATGATGGCATTCTTCGACATTGCACTGACATGACAAGCCAATGATGTGCTACCACGACATGACAGAGACAGTACAAGCCAATGATGGCATTCTACGACATGACACTGATATGGCAAGCCAATGATGGCATTCTACGACATGGCACAGACATGACCAGCCAATGAAGGCATTTTACGACATGACACACATGACAAGCTAACGATGGCATTCTACGGCATGACACTGACATGGCAAGCCAATGATGGCATTCTACGACATGACACTGACATGGCAAGCCAATGATGACATTCTACGACTTGACACTGACATGGCAAGTCAATGATGGCATTCTACGACATAACACAGACATGACCAGTCAATGAAGGCATTCTACGACATGACACTGACATGGCAAGCCAATGATGGCATTCTACGACATGATACTGACATGACAAGCTAATGATGGCATTCTTCGACATTGCACTGACATGACAAGTCAATGGTTTGCTACTACGACATGACACAAACATAACAAGGCAATGATGTTAACATTGTAACAAGGACGGGCAGAGAGTACTTTTAAACCAGCGGCGGTATCAGTAGCGGTTGTGGCGGTAAAACATACCGG
>SDVV010009303.1:0-16770 GCA_016164225.1 Gammarus roeselii
TCGACATAGCTAGACATACATATGCATGATGCAACCCGATACAAGTCTCCTTCAGACATCATGGTGAAAATTTATTTCAAACCCACGTTCTTCTTGTACCTTTGATCAATTAAATAAATTCTTCTTCTCATCATATTTTAATCAAAGAGCGTACACCATCCGCTAGGAGGAAGCAACTTCACCGAGCGTCAAAAAAGGACTTATTCTCACTTGACTGAAACAACAAACGACTACTCAGGTTGTGACGACACGAAGAAGAGTTCCAAGCCGAGGGCTTTCATTACTGTGTCATGTTCTACTTGCACGAACATTACTCAGGTAGGGTGTACAGGGCCTGTGAATGGGTTACCCCGTCCAAGCATTGCCATTCTGAATTTTGCGGCTTACAAGAGGAAAGTATTGGAAATGCGACAAGCGGACGTACGGTGGAAAGATTAATTTTGCGTCTTTAACATCCTATGGGCCTCAAAGTACAATAATTGACAATACCTGGAAGCTCCAAAGTCATTGGAACGGCTTTAAGCTTGGGCCAAGGCTGCAAAGCGACCGGGAATATTTGAGTAATGACCATATTAGCGATCAGTCCTATTATTAATCTTATACAAGAAAAATAGTTCCAGCTTGATGGATCACAATGAATATAGGCAACCCGTAAGGTTTTGCACAGTTTAGGTGAATTATGATAATTTCACGATTTCATCCCATTTCGGTGACCGGACTGGGATTGTTGTCAGAACTTATTGCATATCACAAGTCATGTTTCATATTTATACATTCAAATCCGTTTCTAAGTCTCTATAAAATAACATTCAATCTTCCTAGTCCGGTTTCACTGGTAGCTGGGCCCAGTCTGCAAATAGTAAATTGTGATATTTTTCAACTTTACTGCACTAAATCGATATTTGTTTTAGTCGAGGCAGTAAATTGGAAGGGCAAAAAGGACAGTTATACTAGGGTCGAGGAAGGGATCCAACTTCAATTGTTTGCCAGACTGAATTGTGTCAACGGATGAACCGTACTGTAAACTGAAAGTAATTTGAGCGGATTGTCTTTTGTTTTCTTCGTACATAAATTAGTAAGGATTGACCCTTATTCAGACCAAGCTGTGACCAAATACAATATTTTTTACGATATGAAGTCCCTATTTGAAAAAAATTACACCATTTTCATAATCCTTAACATTGAAAATTCATGAGTTTATAATTGAAGCATATTCATATAGAAGTTCTAATATTTAAACAATTTACAATGCTATGTCGATATTTTATCAACAAGTCAGATGCATTTCATAATATAGTGTGCTTATTTAATTCTATTTCTACCTTCCAAGTTCGGGTAATTGTTACGGGTGTCCCAGACGAGCAACAGATGGCAGAGTGACTATTCATTGCAATCTGCAGGTACGAACTTTGGCTTTGTCTAGTTGAAGGCATTTCGTCTTGCAGTGGTAAAAATGACTATCTTCACTGCGAAGAAAAGATGAGTATTATTTAATAGAGGACATCGCCCTGCCACTCCTCCCTCTGGGATGGTATTCAGCAAAGCATTCGTTTGTTTCATATATGATATTAATATGTGTATTTCATGCAGGCAGAATGGGTTAAAATATTTAAGTGAATCTAGTAAGGACAAGAGTGCGGGAAGCAATATGATGGTTCCCGCATCAGGTCGGCCTAAACGAAATGCATGCACAATCGAAATTGTGGATTTTTTTCCCGATGTAAAGTCTAAAATAAAATGAAACTCTCTGGTGGTTGTAGAACATCATAATTTACCGGAAATCATGCCGAGTTACATACAAAACAATGTTCACGAAACGCCAGGCCACTCTTTCATATTAATTCTGAAACTCTGAGCATCACGGACATAACATAAAAAAATATCACATCAACACAATTTTCGTAAACAAGATCTTCTTTTCATAAATAAAATAGAAGGATACAGTTTCAAATGATGCGGTTGCTTGCTGAAATAAGCTCATGTGGTACGACCATTCCTGCACTCTCTATTTCCATCATCAGTAACTTGTTGACATCAGTTTCGCAACACAGAGATATTGTGGCGCAACGGTGACCGAAGTGTTTCCGCAGTTCTTGTCTTTATCCCGTGAGTTACGACAAGAAAAAACGGCAAAGTTGCTCAGTATCGGGACGACAGGCAGTAAATTATAGGAATTTCAGAGTAGACTCCTTGGCACTGATCAAATAGAGGCTCCTCTGCTGCCTAGAGGAACACACACCACACTGTTTTTTATTGATATTTCAATGAAGACAACTGGACGCTCCTCGAATAGAGGCTCCTCTGCTGCCGAGAGGATCACACACCACACTGTTTTCTATTGATATTTCAAGACAACTGGACGCTCCTCAAATAGAGGCTTCTCTGCTGCCTAGAGGATCAAACACCACACTGTTTCTATTGATATTTCAATGAAGACAACTGGACGCTCCTCGAATAGAGGCTCCTCTGCTGCCTAGAGGATCACACACCACACTGTTTTCTAGTGATATTTCAATGAAGACAACTGGACGCTCCTCGAGTCGATTCAGCTTGTGGGACTAAGAGCTGTGCATGCAATATAATTTGTTGTTATTGTAAACAAAGAAATAAATGAAAAGGTTTGCTCGCGCATTGAATATTAAACATATTTTATTCATGGAACAATATAACATTGAGTGATATTCACTGAACAATATAGCAATGAGTGATATTCACTGAACAATATAACAATGAGTGATATTCACTGAACAATATAACATTGACTGATATTCACTGAACAATATAACAATGAGTGATATTTACTGAACAATATAACAATGAAAGATATTCACTGAACAATATATCAATGAGTGATATTCACTGAACAATATAACAATGAGTGATATTCACTGAACAAAATAACAATGAGTGATATTCACTGAAAAGTATAACAATGAGTGATGTTCACTTCACACAGGGCAACAAAGAGATAATTTTTATTATTTATTCACAGCGATGCAGTGAAATGAATTCAATTGATTTATGACTTGACAGTGTAGTTCAAAATATTCTTTTGATTATTGACTCATATAATTTGCATTTTTGTATGGAATTGATTTAATAAAGAAATTATTTGACTTCGGCAGCTATGAAATTGCGTACCGTCAACTAAGCATTGAGACCAAATACCTCGCAACAAAACATGTAATTATCATGCACGAAACGTGAGTCTCTCATGGTCGAGGGACGGAGTCATTCAAATCCTGCACTACAAGGAAAGGAAGCTTATCAAGAGTCTGATGCGTTTGAACTTCCTCCTGCCTAAAGGGACATGTCCGGCTTCAATAGACTTCATGAGAAACAAACCAATTCGAGTTTCAAAGAAGCACCGTGTGCAGCGTTACTTGGCGTGAACAAAGAAGCAACGTATGCAGCGTCACTTGGCGTGGAACAAAGAAGCACCTTGTGCAGCGTTACTTGGCGTGGAACAAAGAAGCACCGTGTGCAGAGTTACTTGACGTGGAACAAAGAAGCACCGTGTGCAGCGTTACTTGGCGTGGAACAATGAAGCACCGTGTGCAGCGTTACTTGGCGTGGAACAGTGAAGCACCGTGTGCAGCGTTACTCGTCGTGCAACATTTGCGACAGGTTTTGAGAGAGACGAGGACAAGACTGAAATCATGTCTTGTCAGATGTGTCTGTATGATCTGTGTAGTTGTTCTATCAGAAGGAACAGCGGCCATGAAATTCTCGATTGTCGACGCTTTACTGATGTAATTTTTAAAACAGTAAATTTCAGTTATACGATATATTAACTATTCGAAAGTGTGCTTCGGAATGAGTAAGATTTTCAATGACACGAATCTCATCCGGCATTTCTAGCGCATGGCACAGCAGGATCCGGCATATTAACAAAGAGGCGTTACTTTACTGATAAAAACAGTAATTGTTACGCTGAACAGATAAGTAATCAGTAATTAAACAATAAACAAACCCTTTTTCTACTAACTTTGTTGTATATACCGATTTATTGAGTCATTGATAACAGCAAAGTAAGAAGAAGAACGATGATGGGCGACGGAGAGCGGTGAAGGGAGATGATGGGCGGTGAAGGATGATGAAAAGCGATCTAGTGCGATGGAGGAGACAAAGGGCGATGAAGGAGGATGAAGAGTGATGAAGGAAGATAAAGAGAGATGTAGGACAATGTAAAGCAATGTAGTGCGATAGAGGAAGACGAAGGGCGATGAAGAGCAATAAAAAACGATGAAGGGCAATGAAGGAAGATAAAGGGCGATGAAGAATGATGAAAAGCGATGGAATGCGATGGAGGAAGCTGATGGGCGATGTAGGGCGATGAGAGACGAAGAGCGATGGAAGACGATGAAGGGCGATGAACAGAGCGCCGTAAGAAAATCTCTGATTCGAAATGGCACTACAAAGCGGACGCGATTTGTGTATTGAATCGTCTTAACCGTTCGTGTTAATCATCATTCCGTTTAGGTGAGAATGCCTGCAGGAGTTCACATCCTAATGTAACTTTTTTTCTGAAGTAATACTAGTTTTAAAGATACTGTCAGCCAGTCAAAGTGTCCAGGCAAATGCGAGTTAAAGCAGTTGAAAATAAACTAACGTCCGTTTGTCAACTAACCAATCTCTTACAATTTACTCAGGCTACTCCACAACAGAAGCACAACAGCTGATGCTATATCATAATGGTCAACTCCGGACAATGGTTTGGGCTAATATGAATTTCACAAACTATAGGAGAAAATCCTACGTTATCGACGAAACGTACGAAACTTGTCACAGAACTTTGTAACAGATCAATGCCGTTACGTTCCTGCCTTCGGTAAAGTGTTCTGGAATTCCAATTATGGGAAGATTTTGAGCAGCTGCTGGAGTGGAATGAGTTCAATTTGAAGCGGAACCTCTCAGGGAATTGGGATCTGCACAAGACATATAGAAGAAGGATACCATACTGCAAGGTGCACGATAGCTTGGATTGTTTTAAAGGCCCAATTAAGATAGCATACATTGACAGCCCATAAACTAAAAGCAAACAGAAGATGGGCTTTTAAAAGTTACGAGCTTCAGTAAGGGCGCATTGCGTGTTTGAAATTTTAATTACTTGCTATCATCACAAGAGGAGGTTACAGTCATATCGCAGTATCAGGCGATCGCATATTCACCAGCAATTACTGTAACCTTGTCTGAAACTGATGAAGTCATCCTCATCTTACCTATCGATTCACTCAGCACCGGAACATGCATCCGTCGACTAGTCATGCAGTGGGTAAATTCAATGTTGTCTTGAGCCGGATTCCCTCAAATAATGCTATGAAATAGCAGGTCTGTTTGAGTATTATTCAGCTATAGACAATAAAAACAGCTGACTCACAAAAACCTGTCAAGTAATCGTGAGTTTTTTTGATACATATTCATAGTTCCTCAAAGGTTACGGAAGTATTAATAAATATATCATGGACACAGTATACCGAACATGTCTTACCTCCTTCAGGAAATATCTTTTTGTGTCGATCGACTCTTCCACCCTCTGTTTTCTCCATCTGCGATATCGTAGGCGTGCGTCCTATCCTAACGCATCGACCCGACGGTCGTAGAACACTGAGTACAGCTCGTGAGTCTGATCGAGGCAATATAATAATACTAATAATTATTATTATCTTTATTGAGGCACTCGATGGTACAACATTTCTACCAATAATAAAAAATTATCGTAAAAAAAATGCACACGTGGAGACAGATCAAGATTGAATTCACGACAACAATTTACGGACTAGGTTTGATACAAGCGTGCTCAAAATATCTTTTATGTCCCTTTACCACATGAGTATACATGTAAAAATCAATGTACGAGAGGTTTAGTATAGAGCCACCTATCAGTGAACATCCTCGGGGTCGCATCTCAACCTGACAGGCCCGCATGTAATGGGAAATAGTCAAAACATGATCCCTTTTAATGTCGGGATCTTCCTGCACATGCAGGTTTCTGTCCCATTTTTCATCTCACTGTTATATACTGCCTCCATGAAGGGATTATTTGAGTTTTCAATTCGTTCCTCGAGGTTGTATGCACTTTTTCTTGCTCGTACTTTCAGGCAATCAACATCATTTTCTGCAAATACTAGGCTAGCACTCGTTTGTAAATTTGCACTTAGAGTATATAAAATAACAGTACGTTTATAAAAAAATGTAGCTCAACATCCGTTGTACAAAAGTTGAATTTTCTTATTAGTTGTTTGCCAACCGTATTTAACTTCCGGTGTTGTTTAGTGATATCGTCATTATCACAACGGTTATTTGTTATTAAAGGCCCCATGTAATGGAAACTGTCCACATATTCCAGCGGGGTCCCGCTAAGTGCCCCGTCCGTTCTGTGCAGGAATGTCTGGTTGCGTGGTTTCACTAGCATACACACTGATTAACTGGTATTGTACTTGATGTCTAGTTTCGCGGCCTCAGTCTCGCATGAATTTGGCATCGTCTGAAGAGTATCGGCATGTGGGGCCAGAAAGACCAAGTCGTCTGCATAGCTAATCGCGTTAACACAGCATCCGTCAATGTGGCACCTAACACGCCTATGAGATAGTCGGGCGTGTAAGCTATCTACGAACACATTGAAAAGGAGAGGCGGTGATTTGAGGCGCCTAACTTCCACGGAGCTTGCACTGGCTCTGAAGGCACTAAACTCGCCGAGATGATTGAGCTTCTCTACTGTGTAGCTGTCATCTCTGGTTAGTCTCTTCATGTCACTCAAAATCTGTTCACGAGTGATGTCCCGATAGAAGGACGCATATATTATGCTGCTTTGTTGTAAGGGAAAGATGCCTTCTGATGTTATTCGACCTGTTCCAACGAAGTGTTTGGTTCGATTTCTTTTACAGTCGACTTTCTCGTATTTCCCGCCTTCCAAGTCCTTTCCGCCGCCGATGTAATTAGCACCGGACACCCCGGCTAGGTCTTGTTTGCGTGGAGCAGGCGATTTGACCTCCGTCCTCTGCTTATCAGCTGCCTTTGTTGAGTGAGGCTCTTTTGTTGGGTCGGTTCTCTTGTGCAGCTCCGTATCTACCCCAAGCACCCAAAAGGCTGCATCGAATCGTTGAGTCGTTGGCTTTAGAGCTTACAATATTGCAGATGGAGAGAACAGAGGGTGAGAGGGTGGATCGGCACAAAAAGATACTTGTGTCAATAAGCTTTCAGTGAAAGGATGGAGAGGGGAAGGGCGACTCTAGATAGCGCTGGTGAGGCTGAATAAATTTGTTAGTAAGGGCGGGACAAGAGAGGGTGGCCGCACACACACAGTGGGCGGTCACAATGACTCTCGGTACCGCTGATGAGTCTGAGCCAGTACACTAGTGGGCATGAAACTAGCGAGGGCGGCCGCACACTCCTTACATGCGGTCACAATGACTCTCGGTACCGCTGATGAGTCTGAGCCAGTACACTAGTGGGCACGGAACTAGCGAGGGCGGCCGCACACTCCTTACATGCGGTCACAATGACTCTCGGTACCGCTGATGAGTCTGAGCCAGTACACTAGTGGGCACGAAACTAGCGAGGGCGGCCGCACACTCCTTACGGGCGGTCACAATTACGCTCTGTGGCAGTGAGGGAGAAGCTGTTCCTGGAGTTAGTCAACAATTGGTTCCTGAGAAGTGTTTCCTGTGAAATGTAATATTTTCTCCTAAAAATACTGCGAATACATGAGAAATAATATTGTATGCACATGGCAGACATGTTCAGGGAATGGAGGCTGGAGAGCACTAAAAATCAAGAAAAAAGATGTTTGCCACACGTACGCTGGATTATCTGTCATTTTACGAAGGCATTGTTTATCAATTATTAATATAAGCATGCGAACAATATTCCCTCTACAAATTGTATATAATCATACCAAATAAATGTGCCTTGAAAGCAAGTGAATTGAAGTTAAATCTGCCTTTTGTCTTTGCGATGAACAGATTCTGTCGAAACATCATCTAAAATAGCAATGACATCCACATCATTTGAAATAATTGAATGCAAATGCATTCAGTCACGTTTGACATTGCAAATATATTCTATTGTTCCATAAAAAGTTTCACCGTAAGTCGGTCCGAGCACTATTCCCCATCTTCCATCCAAGGGTTCAATTCGGGTATTCCATCGCTCAACATTTCCTGGCTTGAGCAACAGCAAAGTTAACTTGATTAGAGTCGGTGTCATTCAAAAAAGTTAGTGTAGTGGTCGGTGTAATTCAATTATGGAGAGACCTCCTAAAATGGCGAGGCAGTTCGCTAACTGGGATACGTACACGTTGGGGAACATTTACGTATCCCTGTTAACATTAAAGTGCGTCATATGTTGTCTAAGTTAAAACAATTTTATTTTGAGAACAGGTCTAGACCAGCTTTCTCATAATATAAAAATACAAATCACATGACCGATACATTAAAAAAATAATCAAAGAAATACACCAAATAGTGTGTAAAAAAGCTTCTTTAATTAAGAGGTTTAATTGAATATTAATGAAATAACCTTTCCCTTTGCTCTCAGTTATCATTCGTCCGTTTTGTGCTTAATCGAAATGATGGGAGAGGTCAACCTTCAGACACATCGCCTGTTTTGACGATGTGTATCGGGTTTGTCTGGAGAGGTTAAAACTATTACCCGAATGAGCCGTAATTAATTTACATGGGTAATATTTACTGTTCACAGAAGGTAATTTACGGAGTCGATACCATTGATGAACAAGATAATGTAAGTAGATTACTTTTTAATTAATTTGATCATTTTTTAAGAGAAGAATTTATGCAAAATGATTCGAAAAAAGTGTTTTGAATCAGTTTTTATCCCAACACTTGCTGCTTCCTAGAGCACCACACCTCGCTCGACTGGTGATCTCTGTTGGAGAGACGCTTAACAGATTTTGAGTATACAAAATGCACTTATTAGCAATTTGAAAGCTCTAAACTTCTGACCTCTGTGTTGTGGCACCCGAACATGAGTCAACAAAACGGAAATCGGAAATCATGAAACCAACATTTATTCCATGGAACGTTTGATGAGTACACAAGAAAAAGCACCAAGGTCAATAACTCGCTCGCTCTCTCCAGACATTATGTCAAAGCAAATACTCAGCTGTGAGAAATACTGACAACAGCTGCTCAAAGGAAGAGAACCTTTGCAACGAATTTCCAGCCCCAAGTCTAGGGTAGTGATGACGAAAGAGGGGAGTAGGGGAGAGGAGGAGAGGGAATAATTCGTTTCATGTCATTACCTTACAATATACTCCACTTTAGAAGCACCGTAAGTATAGCTCATCAATCTCCATATCCTCAGGCCATTGATTTACAGTATAGCTCAGTCACCCCATTAGGATCAGTACTGCCGAGAGCAACTTTAGTCTTCCGGTTTGTCAATTGATCGGGATAGGCGCTTCCGCTAAGTTTATAAGTCCACATTTACTCATTCTAACGGTATCTCAGGCAGTTCCTAAACTCGCCGCCTTCACTAACCTCCTTGTTTTAGATTGTTTTGTGAGGTTGCCTCTACTTCACGCGCAGTTTTATCTGCGGTATGCTTGAAACTGTCGCAGAGAACGGTCGCTTAAGTGCTACCAACTGCTGTTACCGAAGCGTCAAATGAGCCGTTGAAAACTTTATGACGTTGTTTTTCCCCTAAGAATTATTGCATGCAGACCTGTACTCGCACTCTGGTAAGTAATGCACTGAGTATTCGTCAGAGTTTATAAATTAAGTTAATCTTGCTTGGCTTGTGGAAACGCACGACAAGGTTATTACGTGAAAAGCTGCAGTGTTTTTCCTTACAAAATAAATGTCCTTTCTTTTATCAAATTTTTCTGAAGATTTTACAAATTGGTTCACAAAGTGATAATCTTGGTTCATATACGTAACAGATAAGAAGAGCCCACAACACCCCTAGGGCCTGCAAGTTATGTTTATCGTGTCGAATATGATATCAAACAGATCTTGTATGTATTTATATGTGGTTTTATACCTCCAAGCAACGCTTCCAACCCTCGCCCACCTAACCCACAATTTAATTCCCTCGTAACGTTCGTTTCTGCCAACAAGTGGAAAAGTGATTTCCTCATGCGTGAGCTATTGCCCAGTTATGAGGCCCGCTAGCGCTCGCGGCCCTTACTAGGGAGCAAATGGCGGGTCATGTGAGCATGGCGTGGAAGCGTTGCTTGGAGGTGGACGCTGCAGGACCGTATGAAAAGACAAACAATCTAATAAAGACGAATAAGCTCCGTTTGATTTGATAGCATGGAGGCAGCACAATAGATGTTAATGGGTCTTCGTAGAAGTTAAGTATAAGGACCAAAATGTTCATAGTGAGAACGAGGTTGGGAAAGAATGAGAAACACATGAAAACATAAAGGAAGTGGGTGTTGTGGGGAACACTAGTATGATAAACATAGTGGATAAATTCTGATGAATGATCAGTACACTACTTGCCAAAGTAGAAGTACAAGTCTCGTATTAGTTCGTAGTGGCAAAAGAACGTGCGAGAGCTCTCATGGACTCGTTTGTGGCAACATTAGCAGGAGTTTGGAGCACCCAAGGGACATTTTACCAACACGGAGGGAGGTCACTACGAAAGTTTCCAGCACTCAAAGGATAAAACTGCACGCTATGCTGATGATACCTGCTAGAACAGAACAATCGCAGACTAGGAGGGTTAGGATTGTGGTGAGTCCACGAACCCCTGGAGAGCAGGAAACGACGGTATGAGTGAATGTGGATTCAAAAACTTATCGGAAGTGCATGGCCCGAACAAAGGATGACAAGGGGAATATAATAGCTCTCGGCAGTACTGATCCCAATGGGGTGATTGGATATTTTAAATCAGCGGACTGATGTTATAGATCCTGATTAGCTCGTCTTTTGTTTTTTCTAATGCTGAGTATATACTGTACCTCACCATTGACATGGTCGGTATTACTTCCACTCTCCATCAACCTCCCCTCCCTTCCTATACTCAGCATATGCTGTGCTTCCATCACTATCCTCTGCCCGACGGCGGAACTTCTTTGGAGTGTGTACTCAATGTTAAGCATCACGCTCAGCTTACGGAGATCACCACCGGACTGTACTGGTGAGTACACTGTGTTGTACTGATGAGTACACTGTGTTGTACTGGTGAGTACACTGTGTTGTACTGATGAGTACACTGTGTTGTACTGATGAGTACAAAACGGTGTAGTTGCTGGAAGAACCAACTAGTGTTGAAATATATACTCACTCTAAATACTTTTTTTGAATCCTTTTACCCAAAATCGTCGCCTGAGAATTGGGCAAAGTAATTTAAAAGTATATCTAGATACAAGATCTTGACCATCAATAGCGGGGACGCCGTGTACAAACAGTATAAATGAGACATGTCAATCCAGTCACTAGTTTAATTTTCTATTCACAACTCAGATATATAAGTGATTTTTGAAAGAGACTCAAATTGGTGTGTTTCATGTATGTATATGCCTAACCATGTCCATCTCCTTTTCATTAGTGCAATGAGTTCTGTGAGAATCGTCATCCTACAGCAAATGACATCAATTCAATGACACATCAACATTTAATTCAACGTTTGCTGCCGACATTCCACAGTTCATGGCTGCATCAGTAACTGTTTCAATATAGATGCAACAATTCTCGCAGTCTTCTCTACCTGCATCAGTTACTGTTTCAATATATCTGCAACATAACCGTAGTCTTCTCTACTCGCATCAGTATCTGTTTCAATATAGCTGCGACTTTCCTCCTCCGTCATGCAGGGCGCTCATAAGTCGCTCAATTAAAAAAAATCGATGTTGCAAACTCTAAATACTGTTTAGGGTTACACATTAGAATGCAGTAGCATCAAAACATTGCTCGATGGAGGCGTTTCTTTTTATAAACATTTCCCTACAGCTATTTAGTAACTTTGACACGTTACGGAACAACCGCTCGTGAATATTCACTTAAGCCTGAGACAAAAACGCCTTTCTCCATTTTACCAATGAAACAGTAAAAAAGTGGGGGACTGGGAGTATAAATGAGCTTGGTTAAGATTGCTTTTGGAAATAATTAATTGCCAATATTTTCTATATTAGCGTTATTCACATAAACGCATGCAAATAAAAGGGGGCAAGTCATTTGACTTCCGCTGTTGGTTACAGATGTTCCATCGGTAGGTTTAGAACAGAGCAACACATAAAACTCATTTAGACGCGGCCATGTAGGGTCTACCCTGCACATTCCGGTCAGCCGTGAGGCATGATATGAGCCAGAGAGGGAGGGAAAGGCGGTACGAGAATCAAGGAGCTTGCAGAAAAAAAACTCTTGTGTGAGCGTCTTATCTTATGAGGTCTAAGTGGAAAGATCGTCTTCCCCTCGATCTTTCTTGTGGGAGTGTCTCACATGGGGCGATAATTTTTTTTGTCAAGATATGTTGTCAATATAAGTCAATATAATGTGTGAATGCGCATCTGATTTAATTAGAACGGTCTTCTGATTGAATAAAGAAATTCAATTTTGAAGCTGGAAATTTATTTTCTTAGATAAAATACATATTTCAAACGGAATTATAAAAACGTTACATTTTTTACCAGCAAACGAGCGTCCGTAGCGTTTAGCATGATTCAAAAAACTTTGTGAGGTCCCATATCAACGCAATGGAGGAATGCAAGAATAATGTCTTTTTTTCAAAATGGTAATGTATTACCTATTCAATGTCCCAACTTTTTTCTCAAAAAGATTTGAGTTAATATTTTATATTTATTCAAGACGGGAGAAAACCTCGTCCTTATGACGTAGTTGCAATAGTTTACTTCTCTTCACAAGACACAACAGCAATATTTGGATCTTGTTGCATCAACGTGAATGTTAGATTTTGCTCCTCGTCATGACATGTAACACGACCACACGGATTACCAGAGGGAATTCAAGGTATAATATACACTTCGATCTTGCTGGTGCTGATCAGATTTGTAGGCTTTCAAAACTGCTCTCAAAATATAAATTTCTTGTCGGCCAAGTTTTGACCAAGCTGAAGCCACCGCCAGTGGAGACCGGAATGTTATGCAAGTGGATTAACGTGAATTAAACTAAACAAATCATTTTTTGAATCTGAATTACATTACAGATTATGAACTATAAAACCAAAGAATGCAATCCCGATACAATCAATCGAACGTGCAATGTGTTTTTTGGTAAGGCATAAATAAAAAATAAACCTAGCGTAATCGAGGTACTCAACTTCGAACGTGGCCGAATGGGTCCAGATAACTTCACCCTCGTCTCAATTTCATAATAACAAAAAACAAGAAAGTTTGTTTGATGAAACTTGATGCACCGTCAAACTTGATAACGACATAACCCTTGAAGTAAAATGGGGAATGTGATTGGGCTACATTTTAAGCAATACGGAGGACTAGTGATATCTAAAAATGAGCTGTATAATTTGATTGATATGTTTTATCACAGAATTAACTGACAGATCTTTCAAAAAATAAAATTGTTGCATCTCAAGGGAATCACGAGGTGGTTTCCTAGCTTGAGGTTCATGTACTTCCAACGACTATGCCTAGGTGTTGAAGCATTTTGGACAAGCTGGTCGTAGATACAGCCCCCTAAATCCATACAACATATTTTTTCGCTAATATTAAACATCTCATTAGCCAGAAAGAGCTTACAGAAACGAAATGTTTGTGTCATAGACCATATTTTCTCCATTTTCCTACGTGAGCTTGATGTTTCGTCGGAGACCCTCCTCCCCCCTTCCAATGAGGAATATTGTTCCGTGATTATTTGATCGGTTGTCTGTAAATGGAGAGGGAAGTAAAATGAAGTCAACTAACATATCTTTATGTTATTGATTCAGTGATCCTCAATGAAATTATATGACATTGATATGAAAGGTTCCAATTGATATGAAAGGTACCAATTGATATGAAGGTACCAATTGATATGAAAGGTACCAATTGATATGAAAGGTACCAATTGATATGAAAGGTACCAATTGATATGAAAGGTACCAATTGATATGGAAGGTACCAACTGATATGAAAGGTACCAATTGATATGAAAGGTACCAATTGATATGAAAGGTACCAATTCATATGAAATGTACCAATACTGCATAAAATTATGACGGCATTGATTTATTTCAACATTTTTCCCTATTCCTGACTTGCATATCTCTGATAGTCCTCATGCATGGTCGATCAACACACGCACAACGGTTGACTCATAATCTTTCACACCGTCATGCTCAAGATGTCTTTTATTGGTGCCCAATCCATGGAGTCGCCCCTTGCCCCAGTGGAGTGCCAAGAACAGTTAATTATATTCATAATAGCATCAAATAACAAGACGGTTGAGTCTCTAGTGAATACAAGAGAAGGTGCCCTGAAGGGAACCATACATGGTTCCTGAATCCGGGAAGATGTAGGGGTTCGAGGCGTTCGACATGCATGGCCTTCATCTACATTTATGAGCGTAGATAAGATGAGAAGAACTCCTCGCGATAAACCAACTTTAAATAACATGTTCAATGCACATCCTACAAGGGTTATATTTGTTCCAATGATACAACACGACCGCACACTAGAGCAGCTGCAGAACTAGCCAACATTTCGAGCATCGTTGACTCCTGCCAAGAGGAGTAGTTCCCGTAAAGAATGGGTTCGAGAGTTCCAAGCGATGGATAGATAACAAAACATTTGCCGAGTATTTACTCTACTGAGCTGACGGTTAGTGACGTCATAAAAGAACCGGTCATTCCACCTTTTTAACACAAAATGCGTTTACGATTTCAAATTTAACAACTGAAATCAGACGCTCTTCTTTTAAAATCTGAGCATAACAGCCCGAAAGTTGATAGCAGATATTATTGGGGTGCAGACAAGTGTACCAAATTCTAATCGGACAAAAAAAAAAGAGTGATATTTTTTGCACCAAAAATCGATATGACTGAGAGTTGACTGTACCGAATCGCTTAGCGTTGGCCAGCTAGACGTCGTAGAGACATGCCAAAGGCACCGTTCAAAAGGTGAAGAGTTCTACGACAACATGACGGCCTCCCATAGTTCTCGTGCATCGTGAGCGAGGGAGTATTTTGTTGCATTAAATGTTGATGTCAGAGAATTGTTTAGAATTGACACAATTTGAATCAGGTATTGTCCAAAATCCGATAAGATTGGAAACTCTCATGGTACTTGCTGCTCATGGTACTTGCTGCTCATGGTACTTGCTGCTCATGGTACTTGCTGATCATGGTACTTGCTGCTCATGGTACTTGCTGCTCTTGGTACTTGCTGCTCATGGTACTTGCCGCTCATGGTACTTGCAGCTCATGGCACTTGCTGCTCATGGTACTTGCTGCTCATGGTACTTGCTGCTCTTTGTACTTGCTGCTCATGATACTTGCTACTCATGGTACTTGCTGCTCATGATACTTGCTGCTCATGGTACTTGCTGATCATGGTACTTGCTTATCATGGTACTTGTTGCTCATGGTACTTGTTGCTCATGGTACTTGCTGTTCATGGTACTTGTTGCTCATGGTACTTGTTGCTCATGGTACTTGCTGTTCTTGGTACTTATTTGTGATGATACTTGTCTTCCTTCTTGATAAATTTTACATGTAAATGGCGTAACCAGCGTTTAAGGGACTGAAAAACAGTTCTCAAAAACCTTCTGTCTAATCGTTTCCAAAATTCAACAGTGTCTCCCCATGTGTCACCCCATGTGTCACCCATGTGTCACCACATGTGTCACCCCATGTGTCACCCCATGTGTCACCCTTATGGGTCACTCCATGTGTCACCCCATGGGTCACCCCATGTTTCACCCCATGTGTCACCCCATGAGTCACCCCATTTGGTAGCAAGAGGATTAGTTTTGAAGTATAAAGTCTAAGAGACCATCGTGTGTTATTTCTGTTTTTATTTATAACAACAGGAAATGGAACGGTTTAACTATTTATCGGCGATTTATGAAGAACTTATCGAGCCGCGACTTGAACGTTTCGATTGTATTACTGTTTACAACCTCCGCCAGAAGTTTGTTCCATTCTTCGACAACTCTATACGTGAAGAAATTGCGCGTGATGTCAAGTGAGAAACGTTTCCCAACTATTTTTTATCCATTGTTCCTAGTCACTCAGTTTGTATCTAGAGTGGAAAGGCTCACTCGGACGACGTTTTCCTTACCCTTCATAATCTTCCAAACTTCTATCATGTCGCCTCTGACTCGACGTCTCTCTAGCGAATAAAGATTGAGTTCACGAAGCCTGTCTTCGTACGATTTATTACGCAGCGAGGGGATGAGTTTGGTAGCTCTACGTTGAACCTTCTCAAGTTTAATAACGTTATCTCTAAGGAATGGAGACCAGAATTGAACGGCATACTAGAGATGCGGTCTAACAATTGCATTAAATAACATGAGCATACTGTGCTGGTTTTTGTAGGAGATAGTGCGGTATATCATACCTAGCATTTTGTTGCCTTTCTTGGCAGCATCGTTACATTGCTTGCTGCGTCACCCCATGTGTCACCCCATAGTGTCACCCCATGGCAACCCCGGCCCTTCATCATCCACCTCTAGTGGGTGACTCAGTAGTACAGTGTCGGCTCTATGATCAGCCACTGCTGGAGCTGTGAAGTGTGTGCGTATCTGTTCATTCGTAGATGTGCTGTATGTGGGTTGGGTTTTGATGGTGTCGCTATGTTGCACAGTGGGATAGAAGGTGAAATTTTTAAACTACATATCTCATGCAATA
>SDVV010009304.1:0-16770 GCA_016164225.1 Gammarus roeselii
TAGGGTCCCCCAGTTTCTCAAAAGGCTCCCAAAGGGTCTCAAGGGAGTCCCAAAGGGCCCCAGAAAGATCCAAGTGGACCACCCCAAATCCACCCGGTCTCCCAAGTCCCCCGGGCTCCCGAAACCCCGGGTCCTCGAGTCCCGCGGATCCCACGAGTACCTCCTCTCCCTGGGTCACCTTCTCTCAACCAACCTTGTTACATATAATAATAATGATAACAAATTTAAAATTCATCACCATGAAAAAAGGGCAGAGAAAAATAATAGAGCCCAAGCAAGAAGAAATAATAAAATACTAAAATAAAGTGTTAATGATCTATAAAATGAATAAGCGTCCATCCACCCCAATGAGACGCGTTCATTTGTGTCAATGACTACGACCTGAGTCAGGTCTCCTGTTGATGAGGAACTTCTGAGGGGTTCGTCTGCCTTTCTTGTAGACTGGTTCTAGTGCGACGCTCTGGAGAGGCCATCAGCCTATCTCCGATGGGGCATGGTCTTGCCCATTGTTTGATCCTCGGCTTCTACCCGGGGTTCTGGGTAATGAAGGTGGGACCTTCTTTACATCTATTTCTATTGTATAAACGAATATTTACACTAACTTAATCCTTAAATTTACTCATAAAATTTATCTTATTATATTTTTTGAAGATTTTTAAAATTATTTTTATGTAAACAATTTTTGAGGCTTTTTTGAATTTCAATTGGTTTCGATTATAAATTCACAAGAACCCATGTCAGTGGGGGCTCACCTCTTTGTACACCAAGGGACAATTAAAATTTGGTGGTTAACGAGGACACCGCGGGAAGGCGGGTGAACCTGGGATACCCCCAGGGGTTATCCCTCTGAGGTGCCTTATTGCTTTTGCTCTTTAGAGATGATAGTCAATCTCTCCAATTTAGTTGAAAACTTTAACATCTACGAGACAATATTTGGTCACAGAGCGATAATTGGCTTTGAGCAGTGACAGGCTCTTATTTTGATACAGCAAAAAAAAAAAGAACTTTCATACCATGGAAACTTTGGAGCTTAGACGCAAAGAACAGTGTGGGATGTTAATTTCAAACTCAGTTAGTTGTCCGTCATTGGTTAGGATACTGCCTCTGCGCAAAGCTGGATTCTTTGTGTATAGTATTATTTTTATGTGAAGAATACCATTCCTTTTTGTGAATAAATAAAAAAATAATTCATTCATTGTGCACCCATGTTCAGCTATGGAAGGAAGATGCTCATTACCAGTCACATCCGGTCTCATTTTCTCCATTACACGTTGTAAAACGCCCTATAAAGGTTACTAAATAGGGTATGATAGTCTTGGTAATAGGCCCTATAAAGGGTACTACAAAATGATATGATAGTCTTGTCATATAATTGTACATATTTTTGATTCCATGTTTATCCACGTACAAAATATGGATTTGAAAACAATACCTTGGCGTGTGTACACGAAAAAAAAAAAAAATCTGTCATCTATATACTCGCCACTGTTTACACACGGTCCTTTTTCGCTCAATAACACTCTGTGATGAACTTGATTTGGATCTTTTGAATTCATTTTGTTCATTATACGTACCTAACATCTGTGTACATTTTTGTATAGTTCTAAAATAAAAATAGTACCATACTGCTCACGAATGAATAAATATTCTTCTTCTCTTTCTTTTTTTTGTTCTTGAGATATTGTTCTTGTCAGACAATTTGTTTTCTGGTGAGATGGTTGCTTGCTATATTTCCCTTTAGGCGATTGGTTTCACGGTGAGATAGTATCCAGCTAGCTATAGGATGGTAAACAAATTAAATAAAATAGTAAGTTGGTGTAGAGGTGAAAGGAATTGATACTCCTTCAATGTGGACAGGATAGCTAAAATGCACTTCAATACTGTTAGAAAGGAACCTAGTTAACAAGAAAGTCAGTCAAATCAGTTGGGTTGTATGATGATTCTTACTTTGAAGTTTTTCATTGATCTAATCTTTGATCAAGTTACTAATGTTACATGAATCAAACAATGTTATCACTTGATTAACTTCACAGCATGTGTTCATAGGATATGATTATAATTATATGTGTACACCAACTTACTATTTTATTTCATTGGTTTGCCAAACTATTGCTAGCTAGATACAATCTCACCATGAAACCAATCGCCTGAATAAAAATATAGCAAGCAACCATCTAACCAGATAATAAATAGTCTGGTATGAACAATTGCTTGCTACTATCTTTCAAGGAAAGTTTCTCTCCTAATTTCACGAATGCTAGCAATATCTCATCACACTCTAATACAAGAGTAACACTAGTGACTGATATGGCGAGACACCATCAGTCTCAAGGGCACTAATGCTGTCTATCATCTAACCAGAAAACCAATTGTCACGAGAGCACAATCCCTTTACCATCTCACCAAGAAACCAATCATATAAAAGGGACTATCACTAGCTACAATCTTTCAGAAATCAATAGTCTGAACAACATCATTGTTGACAAGCTTGCACAAATAATAGCTGCTATCTCACCAGGAAACCAATCGTCTTGAGGGTTGACGAGAGTTAGGCCATGGGAGGCGAGCCTGTTAGCCTGGGGGTTATTCTGCTGTCCTGGCAGTGACGCCTCAAGATAGCGAGCAGCCACACTCTGAAGCACTTGCTCCACAGTTATGCGATGCTTGCTGCTATTCAAGTTAGCAACGGGACTTGGGACGCTGGCCGTTGCTGTGCTCTCCATCTCCTGCAGGGATGCACAGCATCAGGGATATGTAGATGGGGCTGCAACGTCATCATGGTTCTTTTCAATAGAGTAATATAATAACTTTAGCTAGGAAAGTGCAAGCTCCCACAAATAAAATACCAGTGAAGCAGCTGACAGAAATGTAGTAGCAAACAAGGTATTTTACTTGCTGTTATGATAATAAAGTACCTGCATAATGAAAAGATCTTAGCACTATATTATTCTACTGTAGCTATAATGAATTTAACACTTATGCATGGACAAAACACAAATTCTAAATGATTAACTCAAAAGTAGTGATGTAGCTAGTAGCAATCTCTATTAAAGCGGATCTGTTACAGGACCAGTGCAACTTTTCTTAATGGTATGATTTTTTTTTTGTAGGTAGCAAATCTACATTAGCACTTGATTACATTTCATAAATGCTTGCCACCATTTGTTCAAAATAAGTGTCAATTAATTAAAATTCTGCCCTTGCTGATCTGATGTACAAATATAACTAAAATTATTAGAATTTGTCCACAATTTTGAGAATTTGACTGGCCTAATGGTGCTCAATGGATTTCTTTCTCACAAATGTTATGTCTTACTAAATCACTATCTCATCACTTGCTTTGAAGCACAGGTTTCCTGATTTTTCAGTTTGTTATTTTGTCGTGCTACAGTGATTCTGGTGTGCGGTACCGTTTGTGCCTGCTGATCAGCTCTGCTCTTGGCCTTACTGGTGTGTTGGGAAGTTGCAAGGCCACCAAGATGAATAATCACCACTAACTTTTGACCTACCTTATCTCCTTGTAGGGTGAGGCTGAGCTGCTGACGCTCAGTGTCGACCAGAAGAGTGCAGTGATGATATGCAGTAGTGCGGCCCAGCTTTGCCGCTGAGCCTGACACCTGTGCATGTAAGAAACTAATGAATTGTGGTGCTAACACACACCATAGCATGGCAAAGTTACTCATTAGGATGAAAGTTGGGAGTAGCTATAGCCAAGTAGATTTGTTGAGGTATTCACTTTTGGGCATTCAATAAGTAGTGGTAGCTAGTTCTGTCCAAAGTTGCATAACTACACAATTATCATATTTGCTTCATGACTATAATATTATCGTGGGGTTGGAAATTCTATCCCACATATCATATATATAGTGATAAGTTCTGGTTGACTAGTATCCAAAAATAGTCCAGATACATCTACATCAAAATGCCATGTATCTCAGTAAAATGGAAAGCTACACACCTTAAGTTTGTTGTTAAGGAGTATATCATCTCGTGCATTGAGTTGTACATCCAGACCAAAGTTTGATCTCAGTGTTGAGCAGAGCAGCTCGAGGTTCCATCGCCGGTTGTAGCTGCACATATAAAGTAGGTGTTGAGGAAAATTCATGCCAATCAAGATTTTTTTAGAAAATGGATATAATTGTAATCAAGAATCACTAGCTTAATAATTAGCTTATGGGTGTAAAATACACACAACCTACACATGTTTCTAGAGATAAAGCTATCCATGTTACAGAAAATAGGTTGAAACACACATGTTAGCTACTGCTATTTGAGGAATCTTTGTTGGTAGTAATAGCACAATGATAAACTAACCTTCTTGATATACAATAATCAGTCCAGCATGATGCCAATCAAACTGAAATAGCCATTAAGAGAAGTTAGTTCAACATTTTGAATAAATTTTCTTAAAACAAACACAGATTCATCAATTTTGGCATTAGCTGTGCTAGGTAGCTACATTAGAGGAAGAAACATGGTGAGCAGGTGAAGATCTTAAAAAATAAACCTAGTTAATCATTAGTTTTCACTATGGAGCATTTTTTTTAGAGTGGTAGGGGGTGTGAAAGTCAAGAAGTTGCTACCTCCCTTAAAAAGGAAAGGATGTGATCTGAAAAAGGCCTACAGTAAGGTTGATAAGGTATTGTGGAGTGTTGGTGTTGCAATCGTATGTAGTGGGCAAAATTTGTTCAAGTGCTTCAGTGTGTTGGCAGAAGGGTATGTATCAGATTAGGAAACAATGCAAGTGCATTGTTCCCACTGAAAATAGGACAGAGACAGGGTTGAATTGTCTTCCTGGCAATTTAATCTCTACATGCAAGGAGTGGTTAGGGAGGTGATCCACAATTGTATTGGATTGAGGTTTAGAGTGGCTAGGAGTGGAACATGCCATCTCTTTTTAATCAAATATATAAATAACAGGCTGGTATACTCTCCTACTATTGCAAACAAGTTTTTTTTGCATGCAGTAGATTGACAAAATTTCACAATGTCCCATCACATTACCGTTAGTTAATTATTGACTATTATTAATTACTTAAGTAGCTACTCTAAAAAATCAATGCCATGTAAAATGTGTTCAGATATTTCTCAAGTAAGCAAACCTTCCTTCACATCAGCTGTGACTAAACTAGTTCCAATGTTGTTGTACATTCATCTGGTGGTTTGATAGTTGCCTTAATAACTGCTAGGTGGGGCACTGCCGATAAACATGAAACGCGTTGTTGTGCAAGTCACTAGTACAATGAAAGACTGCAGTTGTTGGCAAGGTATTGTACTATGAGGTTGTGTTCTAGCTGCTCCATTATGAATCTGTGGCATACTGGTATAATTGCGCACATGCACATAATCTTCTTTGCCAGTGCCCTTATTGTATGCATTACTAAATTATTGCTATTCCAAATACCTACATCCCAGTGATGGATTGTTCTAAAAAACTTACTGATTTTTTCCAAAAAAAAACTACAGCTTGATCTAAATAATTTTTTGATACCAGTTATTATTTTTGTAGGAAATTGTCCTTGTTATGAGTACTCTTCAGTCGTACACAATATTCATTTATGCCAAACTGATCCATTACAGTGTTTCTCATTTTGGTCTAAAACTCATTTCAAGAATTCACTACCAGCGTATCATGTCTATATGTGTAATGAAGGAGGCTTCTGGTATGTGACGGTCGCCAGTAATAGGTTCTTTGTAAATCAGGCATGCCCAATCAAGAAGGTTGCTTTATTTTGTTGTTTTTGTTGTTGTTGTTGTTGTTGTTCAACCCAAACTCCCCCTGCAATGGAGGAGTCACAGCCAGCGCAAAGCCCAATACCTGGGAACCCACCAACATGTGCATGTTAGGGATGTTTTAGTGAGTGCAAGCATTTATATTATGCCTACATTCCTGAGGAAGTTGATGCTGTCTCTTTGGCATTCACACAGATTACGTACAGATGTGATATAGTGGTGGCGTTAGTATGATCCTACAATGTAATTTGTAATAGGAGAATGACCAGTAGCAAACAACACAATTTTAATTGAATGGATGTTGTGTTTGCAATGAAAGACAGAGCTTGTGACTGGCCATAACAACTCTGATGACAGGAGCCAGTCCCAGGCTGTGCATGCAGACAGAAATTACGTATGAGGAATGTAAACATGTGTATACGTGATGAGTCAGGTCAGTATTAGACCAGCCAGTATTAGTCAGACCTCAACTTTGCACAGACAAGAAATTGTACTTACTCCCAAATACCTCTTCTTACATAAATACTGTTGTCATGTTTAAAGTAAATAAATATATCACTTAAAGACTACATGTGTGTCAGTTGGAAATCCTCTGCTTACAATATTCTGAGATATAACATTATTATCTACATTTTTATACAATTGTTCAAAATTTTTGTGAGATTTATCTAGCGCCATCTAGACATACATGAAGTAGAGCAAAGAAGCTTCACCTCCAATATTATGAAGGTTAAGGAAATGGACTATGGGAGATCAAACGCATTGAGGCTATACTCAATTCGTTTTTTTTTTTTAATTCCTAGTCATAAACATTTGGAAAATCTGGAAGGCTACACAGTCAATGTCAATCAAAAAATTGTAACGAAAGTGGCCATAAGAAACCAGGCAAGGATTGGCAGAATGTGTTGCTTCAAAGTGCAAAGCAATGCAGTAAAAAAAAATATCAAAAAGTTGCATTCAACAGCTCCACCTCCCGGCACCTCTATTATCAAATTGAATGTCACTGAAAATACACAAGATCATATGTGTGCCGCAATTGGCAGCCACAGCAAGCATCTTGAGATTCAAGAGCCGATTGCCTCATTGCTAGGAGACTCTCGCCATCAGCATCAGTCTTCACTGCTGAGCTTGCCACAATTGCCGTTGCCCTCTTGGCAACTGATGCTCTCCCAGATGCTGATATCTCAATCTTCAGTGATTTGGCAATAGCACTTCAAACCATGGAGACCTTCAACAATTGCCACCCTATCGATTCAACAATCATGCACTGGCTTGTACGATTATCCTCCAGAAACAAGACCGTTTGTTAGTGCTGGGTTCCTGATTGTCGTGGGCAACTACAATGCAAACAAAGCAGCGCAAAGAGCTGCAGCGGGGCCTGACTTGGCAAAACAGCGTACACTTTCATACAAAAACATTTACCAAGCAATAAAAAGACCTGTGTGAAATAAATGAAACATGGAGTGGTCTGATGTCCCTATGAAAAATAAATTGCGCAGTCAAAAACTTGCCAGCACCTTGGGCCTCATCAAGCTGTCAATCTCGACAGGCTGAGATAATTCTATGACAATTGAGAATTGGACAGGGTAGACTAACGCACGGATAGGTACCTTATTATTGGAAGCGTCACTCACCACCCCCTTATTGCATGGACAGCTTAGTAGCTCTTACAATAGCCCATGTCTTAGCAGAGTGCCCAACCTGGGTGGAATGTTGATGCACCTACTTCCCCAGGAGCCAGTTCCTGGGTCTTCCTAATACACTCCAACTAACACTTACTGAGTCCTCTCAGAGGCACTCCAGTGTGGAACCACTTCTTGGTTACCTTAGAGAAATCAACCTCTTTGTTGTTAATTGATCATACTTTATCTTAGTCACCAATAGACTTCCATTCCAGAGGACCACTGCTTCTTTGCTCATTTTGAGTAAAACACTTTTGTGACCTCTCCCTATATACTGTAGTGACCTGAGCATGCCATGAGACAAGGCAATCCCAGAGACAAACAATGACTTGTCTTTGACTGTGTAGTAGTGTGGCTTCTACTACTTTTTTTTTTGTTATAATTTCAACAGGCAGCATGTTTAAATTCTTTTGTAATTCAAATATCTGTCCGTTGTTAATCCTGTTGGTAACTAGGTTTCAAGTGGCATCTATTTTCTGGCAAATCCTTTTGTTTAGTTTATTATCAATAATTCTTGTATCTCATGTTTCTTCCTCTAATTTGATGTTTTTTTCATGTACAACTCATGCATGATGATAGGTTACACACGTGCCTCCCAGCCCATACAGTTAATTGCCTGGGCCTTACCATCCTAGCTGAGCGGTCAAGGTTTATAATCTGTCGGCTTGTGGTCAGGTGCCTGTTGCTGGCCCTGACGTCTGCACTGGACCCTGCTTTGGAGCTTGGTTGAAGAATTTATAAGAGTAAGAAGACAACAACAGGCCTTTTGGCTGGGTTGTCTTTAGATAGTAAGAAGATTAGTTGTGAAGTAGAACGTCTAAGATAGCATCTTATGTTTTTGTATTTTTTGTTTCAATAGATCAAGAGAGGGAAAGTTTGTTGAAGGAAATAGCATTTAACGATGATACTTGAAACAACTCAAATCAGCACCTGAAGAGAAAGTCACAGACACATGGTGTTGATCTGAGATTGTCACGGTTTCATTCCTCGTTAAACCAATGCTGACCGGCGTCATTGCTGAACACTGTTTTGCAACAAGCAGGTACCAATGTTGGACACCTTTTTCAACGTGCTAGTGCTAGTGCCAATGCTGCCACTAATTTAACCGTATGGGTGTCAATGCAGGACATCATTTTTCACAAATATACTGGTGAAAGTGCTATAGATGGGATCTATTTAGCGCCGATTTTAGTAGAATTTATCGAGCTGTGACATACATTTCGATTGTATTGCTGTTCACAACCTTGTGGGGAGTCTTCCATTCTTTGACAACCCTATACATGAAGATATTGCACGTGATATCGAGTGTGAAATGCTTGCCAACAATTTTGTATCCATTATCCCTGGTCACTCGGTTTGCATCCAAAGTGAAAAGGCTTGCTCGCTCAACGATTTCCTTTCCTTTCATAATCTTCCACAGTTCGATCATGTCACCTCTGCCTCTACCTTTCTCTAGTGAATAGAGGTTGAGTTTGCCCTGTCTCTCTTTGTACAATTTATAGCGCAGCAAAGGGATTGGTTTGATAGCTCTACGTTGGACCTTCTCTAATTTATTGTTTTTTCTTTGGAGTGAAGACCAAATTGGACGGGGAACTCAAGGTGCGGTCTAACAAATGCAGTGTAAAACATGCAAATGCTATTTCTGCTCATGTAAGAGATAGTGCAGGATATCATGCCTTACATATTTTTGCCGTTTTTGGCTGCATCATTTCATTGCTTGTTGCTTTTCAAGCCGTTGAAGTCGTGTGGCGCTACTCTTCTGGGTTCTCTAGCTAACAGTTCTAGGCCTGGCCCATCTCAGAAATTTATCATTTCAGGGACCATTGCAGAGGGTGGAATTGAAAAAAGCTGAGAAAATAAATTCTTCATTTGTAAAATGAGGCAACAGCAGCTGTAACAGCTTCAACTATAAAGCTCGGCAATATTTGGCCAAACAACAGCACTGCCAATTTAAAAACAACCTAATAAAAGGAGGAGCTGGGGCAACAGAATGGTTCTCAATGAACCAGCTGCTCCCTGCAAACCAGAAAAAGAAAACACAGAAAGTAGACTTTGCTATGTACAGGTATCACAAATTTTCCCCAACAATATCTGCAACAGCCGGGTCCAAACCCTCACAAGAGGTTGTAACATTTCCTCCACAGCCAAATTGACAGGAGAGCAGTTCCCTAGAAATAATGTACAGTAACAAGTTAATAAAGGGTAATGTTTGACTAAAACTTATCAAATTATGATAAGGTGATACATCTATAGATTAATTATAACTGTAGACAATATTCATGACACAAACACTTGATACATTTTAAATGCACTTATTATAATTTGAATATGTAAAACATAAGAATGCAGCCTTGATCAATGAAAACCACGTAGAACTCTTGCTTCTCAGTCAAGTGAAACCACAGCAAACCAGGAAACAAGCAATATACATCAGAGATGAATCAAGAATCACAGACAGTAGTCATGTTGGCACCTTGCAGGCAGTTAAACCCTTCTGCCATCACAGGCATGAAAGCAAAGCGCAATTTAATAATGACCACTAACGGGAAAACCCACACCTGGGTACATAAGAAAAATCAAAATCTCTTCAAACACTGGTAAAAACTGAGCACACTGCAACCTGTCAGATCACTGCCATGGACAACCTCTGATCCAGCACTCCCCCAAACAACCATCATACCATCAATTAATGCCACAACCTAGCTCAACATCTGCAATCAACCAAGACCAGCCAAAGGTGTTACACAGTACAGCCATCCTTACTAGCATACTTAATCCACTCAGCATACACACAATAGCTGTTACAACATACAAAACAAGCAAATTGATAAGCAACAAGCACACATGCAAGAAAAAAATACAAGCAGGAAGCAAAGGTGGCGGACTCAAAATGATAGACGTCCAGAGACATAAAGAAGAGTCTCTGTGAAAACAGGCTAACAAAAAAAATGAAAAAGGAAAAAATAGGCCACACTACAACATACCTCCCCCCCAGCATAGTTTTAAGAGACGCCCATCATCACAACACCCGCAACAATGAGAATAACGGGCCACACCATCATGCCAACACAAGATAACTGCCAATATCCAGTTACACTCAGGAAGTGCGCGTTCCAGCAGATACCACTAAATCGCAGAACAATTGTGAAAACAATTTGCATTAAGACCTTCACGCAGATGTCCCTCCAATTTCCTCATGGGTGCACATCCAAGATCAGCTCCCAATCCTAATGCAATGGAACATGTTATTTGTTTAGGAACAATGGGCATAACAAACACACCCTTGTAACAACTCATTGAGTTATTAATAGATAACCAGAACTAAATGGAAATACAGGCACACTTTGGTGAAACCAATGCATAGGTGACTTCAGGCACCCTTAGGGGTTGTCCTTCTTCTGGTTCCCCCTTTTTTTCCTAATTCGCGGTTTCCATTCAATAGGTCTCCTAGGCAGATTTCCAACATCCGTGACTGGTCCAATCGATCTTGTGTGACTCTTCAAGGGCCCCAGACCAATGGGTTGTTCCCCACTCTCCACAAATGATAACCAGTCCTGTTGAGATGGATCAAGATGACTCTTCTGTCCATTCCCTTTTGTAAGTCCCATCAAGTGCAGAACCCAACAATTCAGTAGTTACATCCTGCTGCAGAGCTTGATGCTCAAGAGGTTGGCAAATCCTTTTGTTCCCTTGAAGCAGGCTTTGTAAAACCTTGAGCTTACTAGGCCCAGCAGTTGTTCCTGCTGCTGGTGAGGCAAACCTCTCCCATGACTCAGAAGTAGAGAAACTGTCACTCACAACCTCCTACAATACCTCTGTGGTCTGCCTAATGATCTTGCTCATTGCAAATCCAACAATTGAAACAAAACTTTGCTGCGAGGTGGGGGTGCTGGCTGGCTTCATGGGTGGCAGAATATCCATACCCAACTCAAAATAGCAGACACATCCCACATTTTGTCCTCCTGGTCAAGGACCACTCCGGAACTGCTAAAACTCAGATCCCCATAAACTTAATCCTCACTGAAGTCTCCCTCAAGTTGATTGCCATCAAGCTCCTCATCTTCAGGCAGACTGCTACATTCCTGATTGGCACACAGTTGATAATATGCTTATGGTGGTGTCACTCTGCTCCTCCCTTCAAATGGGTCAGCGGTCGAGCTCCAATTGAGACCCTCACTGACATTTTTATAGGTTCCATCATCATAAGGCCCCAAAAAAGGATTAGACAATTCCAACCTGGAAGCAGCTTCACCCTCTCCACCAGCAGCTGTCTCAGCAGAAGTTAGGCTAAAATCCATTGCACGTTCCTACAACGAGACCAAGGTGTTCATTGTTGAAGAGTCCGCCAAGCTGTTGGTCTCCACATCAAACCCCAGAAACTCACGAGACTGTGTACAATCCTGTATCAACAGCAGGCTGCTCTCCCCTGAAGAACAGATGGTTCCGAATATACTCAGCGGGCTCAGTCCAAGGTATCAGCTGGGTATGATGAGCTCGAAGCAACGTGTCACCAGCAGCTGACTTGACGGTGTAAGTGACACCATTTTCATGGATGGCAACCACTTGATAGGGTCCTGCATAACTGGGTTCAAACTTAGTTTGAGTGATTTTTCCCACTCTAGGTACTTTTTTCATGACTAGTTTCCCCAAAGTGAAAGACACAAACTTGGGATGGCCCAGCTTCCACAAACTCTGCTGCTTGTCCTCCAGTGAAGGCAAGTCCACTAACCCATGTTCCTTATTCAACAGATATCCGGCAGGTAAAGTATCTAACTCCCGGTGCATGGTGTTGTTATAAACTAACACCGCACGAGGAAGGCTTGAAACCCAGGTACCTGATGATGAAAGGTTACGAAGAAACTCTCCAATGGTGCGGTTGACCCTTTCTACCCAACCATTGCTTGAGGGTTTATACGGCGTTGTGAAAATATGCTCAAGTCCATACCGATCTACGAACTCAGCAAAAATCTTGGACCTGCACTCTGGGCCATTGTCACTTGAAATCCTTGCTGGGATTCGTGGTAAAAAGGGCAGCATCTGTCATTCAAAGGATGCCACCACTATTGGGGCAGTCTTGTCTTCTATCGGCACCACAGAAATCCACTTAAAATTGTGATCTGCTAAGACAAAACAACCCACATACCCCGAATTCATCTTGGGGAACTGAATCAAGTCTATGGCGCAAAGTTCAAAAGGGTAATTGGTGAAAATCTTCAACATAGGCGGAGCAAAAACTTGCCGTGACCCCTTCGTGCGCTGACACTGCTCACAGGAGACACACACATCACTTGCTACTGCGTACAAGTCAGGGCTCCAAACATGCTGTCTGAGAAGATGGACAAGCTTGTCTCTCCCAGGATGAGCCATGCTCTGGTGCAGCTCCAATGCCAAACCTACCATCATGTCTTGAGGCACCACAGCAACCAGGTTATGTTTCCCACAAAACAGCACATCACCCAGGGAGAAAAGGTCCCTCACAGCCCGTATGAAAGAAGACAACTCCGGAGGCCACTCTCCCTGAGGCACCGAACGCTCCAACATGATCTTGAGCATTGACAGAAATGCATCCATCTGCTGTTGGGCCAGAACCAAGCCCCATTCAAGCCTTGAAAACAGCCTCACCTCTCTCTGCAAGGGAGGCTCTGCAGTGAACAACTCAGCTCTAGACATGCATCCATCCACTGTTTGGCCAGAACCAAGCCCCATTCAAGCATTGAAGACAGCCTCATCTCTCTCTGCAAGAGAGGCTTTGCAGTGAACAACTCAGCTCTATCTGCTGTTTGGCCAGAACCGAGCCCCATTCAAGAATTGAAGACAGCCTCACCTCTCTCTGCAAGGGAGGCTCTGCAGTGAACAACTCAGCTCTACCATCTGGTCATGGTGCGGCTGCAACTAGTCGTGGTTCTGCTGCGGGTGGTCCTGGTGTTGCTTCTGCTGGGCGTGGTTTGGCTTATGCTGGTTGTGGCGTGGCTGCGTCTGGTGGTGCTGTTCTGGCTGGCCAGGGCGGGGGTGCTCCTGACCAGGAAGGTGATGCCACTGAGCAAACTTTTCATCTGCGCTAAGCTCCAGCAGTTTTTCAAGCAATTTTAATATCTTGAAAGTGGGGCATGTTAGTGTTAACTTGCTATCAAATATAGTAGATTTTTTTTTTGACTTGCTTTTGAAACAGAATCTTCAGGTTTTAGCTGTCAATAAGATGTGGTTGCTACCTGATGTTGCA
Source organism: Gammarus roeselii (assembly GCA_016164225.1). Classification (NCBI taxonomy): domain Eukaryota; kingdom Metazoa; phylum Arthropoda; class Malacostraca; order Amphipoda; family Gammaridae; genus Gammarus; species Gammarus roeselii. Next base: position 13,636 of record SDVV010009304.1, read on the forward strand.
TCTCCCTTCATAGACATTGCTAACTATAGTACTGTGAGGGGAGACACCGATGGCATAACTTGTAAGCATAAATCTCTGTTGTGCCTGCATAAGGATATTTTGTTTATAGTGTGCGAGGTGCACATTCCAAATGTTGCAGCAGTGCACCTAATTGATTATGATCTGTGGATTGTAGCTGTTCATCAGCCTCCTTCTTATGCAATCTTGGAAAACAAATCCTTGTTGAACATTTTATAAAACTTTTGCCCTGGCAGGGAGGTGAGTATCACGGGTGATTTTAATTTACTAACAATTGACTGGTCCTTGGACCTTATTGCTGGCTACATTAGGCCCATTGACCTGCAATTTTTGAGTATTTTTCATCACTTGGGCTTTTGCAGTGGGTAAAGGAGCCCACATTTTTACTATCTAATAACATTCTAGATCTTGTTCTCACATCTGAGGATGATCGTGTTGGTGAGTTGTCTGTGCTGCCACTGCTGCCTTGCTGCCAGCATTCTCCTGTTGTCTCCAAGTATATCTTCAGTGGGGAGGGGCCGGAGCACGTGGTCTTGGAGGAGACGCCTTTGGCGTAAGGGGAGATACACCAGGATTTCAGAGGTTCTGTTTCAGATTGACTGGGGGCTAGAATTGAGCTATTCTTCAGTGTGTGAAGACTTTTCCTTTTTGCAGTCTGTTTTGATGTCTCTGATTGATAAGTTTATGCCCCTCTTGCCTGTTCATTCTGGTCCGCCATGGGCTGACAGGGTGCCCCCTGCTCTTGCCTGAAAATGGTTAAAGGCATGGCATGGGGGCTGTGGGAGAGAGACGTATTTGGCACAAGGGGAATTATGGCAGAATTTGGGAGGCTCTGTCCCAGATTGACTGGGGCTAAAATTTACCTTTTCTTCGGTGTGTGAAGATTTTTCCTTTCTTCAGTCTGTCTTGTTGTCCCTCATTGATAAGTTCATACCTCTCATGCCAGTTCGTTCTGGCCTTCCATGGGCTATGAGGGCGCCCCCTGCTCTTGCTCGAGAGTGATCAGAGGCATGGCTTGCATACAAGCGGTTCAGAGGGGCAGAGGGTCGCAACTCGGCCAGTGCTCTTGAAAGATTACACATATTTGATGAGCTGAATAGGCACTATAGAAACTTTTCCATTGACTCCAGGAAAAATTACAAGTCTAATTTACTTAACAGGCCTGATAACCGTAAGCTGTTTCATGCTTATGTGCAAGATAAAAAGATTGGTTGTCCAGCTGTGGGTCCTCTCTGCTTGCCGACGGGTGAGATGGTGCAGGATCCTGGTAGGATGTGCAAAGCCTTTGCTGCATCTTTTTCGGGAGTCTTTGTTAGTGCAGCTCCAGCCCACCTAGCCCCTTTCCAGTTCTTTGCGGGGAGTTTGGCGGATGTTGACTTTCCTAGGTTGGAGGTCCAGCATGTCCTTTCCGCTCTTGATCCCAGTTCCAGTGGCATGCTCCAAGGCATCAGCTGAGGAGAATGCTAAACTGATTGAATTCTTGATGGAGTTTTGTGTTGGCAGAGAGGTTGTTGTTCTTGAGGATTTTAACTTGCCTTCATTGGATTGGTCTGCAGACGTTTTTAATAATTATATCCCTCCCGTTGATTCCCAGTTTCTTGATTGTTTTGTCCTGCTTGGACTCACTCAGTGGAGGAGGGAAGGAACTTTTGTTGATTGGGGTAGCATTCTTGATCTGGTGTTGACTACGGAGGAGGATCGGGTGTCTTCTGTGGCAGTTTTGCCTCCTCTTCAGAGGGGCCACCATGCCCCTGTCTTGGTGGAGTATATCTTTCAGATGAATGATGTTGCAGGGGATCCTGGTTTGAAATCAGTTATGTGGTCTTGTGGTGATTACAGGAGCATGAGAGAGGTTTTGGAGGGTGTTGACTGGCATTACAAGTTTTTGTATGGTACTGTGGAGGAGAATTATAGTTTGTTTCAGACAATTGTCCATTCTCTTGTGGACAAGTTTGTTCCCACTTGAGACTCTGCTTCTTGACCAAGCTGGTTGCAGGGCCCTCCTAGGGAACTGATGACCAGTAGATCTAGGGCTTGGGCGCAGTATAAGCTTTTGAGGGGGGAGCTTGGTAGGCGGCATGAGAAGGTGTTGGCGTCCTTGCAGAGATTTAGTGAGCCTAATTTTGAGTACAGAAATTTTTCACGCCACAGCCAGTGTCTGTATGAGCAGAAATTGGCTGACAACTTCACTGTTACTCCCAAGATGTTTCACTCCTATATCAGAGGAAGAAAGAAGGGCTGTCCTTCTGTTGGTTCTCTGAAGCTTCCATCCGGTGAGGTTGTTGCTGGTCAGAGAGACATGAGTCAGCTGTTTGTAGACTCATTTATGTCTGTTTTTCTTGATGCTGATCCTGCCAGCCCTTCCCCACATCAGTTTTTTCCTGGAAAATTCAGAGGGATTTGTGTGACTAGGCTGTTAGTTTCCCAGGTTCTGGCTGGTTTAGACTCATCTTCTGCCCCTGGACCTGAAGGCATTCACCCTGGTGTTTTGAAGTCATGTTCTTGGCAGCTGTCATTGCCCTTGTCTCTGATTTTTGAAAAATCATTGGACCTGGGAGTTTTACCGGAGGCCCGGAAGGAATCTTGTGTTGTTCCTATATTCAAGTCTGGTTCAAGAAGTAACCCTCTCAATTACCAACCTGTGAGTCTCACTTCTGTTTGCTGTAAGGTGCTGGAGCGAGTTATTGTGTCCCAGTTGGCGTCTTTTCTGGAAGATTCTGGCATTTTGTCTGAGGGCTAATTTGGTTTCAGGGTTGGAAGGAGCACTGAAGACCAACTTTTGCTTACTTATGGTGAGGTTGCTGATTGGGTAGATGAAGGAATGGTTGTTGATGTGGACTTTCTGGATTTCTCTAAAGCGTTCGATGTAGTCTGTCATTCGGTTTTGTTGGACAAACTGAGATGTGTGGGTATTCGCGATGGACTGATAGATTGGATTCGTAATTTTCTGATGGGAAGGCGAATGTGTGTTTCTGTGGGGGGAGTTGTCAGTGACTTCCAAGAGGTGACAAGTGGTGTGCCCCAGGGTTCTGTGCTGGGTCCGCTCTTGTTCCTGCTATATGTCAATCATGTTGCAGCAGGTGTAGCTTGTGAGTGGAAGGCCTTTGCTGACAACTT
>SDVV010009305.1:0-16769 GCA_016164225.1 Gammarus roeselii
TACATACACATACATACACATACATACGCATACATACATGTATACATGAATATACATACATATACATACACATGCATGTATATATATATATATATATATATATCCATACGTATAGAAGCATACAAAAAACAGTACGGTGTTATTTTTTCAGACGAAATTTATGCATAAAAGTACACAGATCTACAGTTACAAATACAGATCTAAACTGGGTATTATCAAACAGAATGAACATGATATCAGATAAACAATACTAATAATAATAATAAAAGTCAATAGGGACAGAGCACGCTGAGGTGAAATTGCAGGATTCGGCAACAGTGCGGCCGTGTTTGAGTTGGCAGTTACCATTTGTTTAAATACAAATACAAAGAAATATCAGAGGAACATAGTATGTGAGTTTATGCTTGTGTTTTGTTGACAGGGTGATGGTGTTGATGCTTTGAGCGAGTTGGAAAATGTAGTTTATGTTGCCAGTTTCGTGTTAATTGTCATCAACTGTTTGACTCTGCCTGCTCCTGCCTGCGGGCAAGCAATAGAGTGGTATATTTCTGCTTGAAAGAAGATACGGTTGCGCAATTCTGAATGTCAGCTGGTAGCTTGTTGAAAATTTTTGGACCTGAAACAGTGAAATCTTTAGCCCCAATCTTTGTTCTCTTGAACTCCGTGTCAATATTATTTACATTCATTGTTGATCGTTGATGGACCGCTTTTCGAGTTGTCAACACACCACCGTTTGAACAGGAAAGCTTGTTCTGAATTTTAAAAACTCGTATTGCTTCACTCAGCTCTACTCGTTCCTGGATGTTCAGCCACCCCAGTTTCTTAAGAATTGGTGTCACGTGATCGCTCCTTCTAAAGTTACCATCAATTGAACATCGTCTGCGTATTATGGCAATCATTAGGGTTAACGGTCTATTACTGTAGCAGTAGTAATATAATTGGCACAATGGCCCAATGAAATAGGATAGACGTCTATCAAAATAGGAACTAATAACATATATATTCCATATAGTACCTATCGTACAACAACATATCCAATGTGTTCAGTTTTTAAAGGAGCCTTAAATCAACGAAAGATCAGCACCACTCGTCTTCTTCTGCTTAAGTGTAGTCCATCGGACCATCTTAGAAGTGTACGTGACGTCCTCCGAGATACCTTAGAAGACAACATATCCTGCCGCATAGTGATAAGCATAAACCTGCCATCCGGTTGTTGACCGACTCTTTCAGTCGCTCTCAGTGTGTGAGCGGTCTGCTCCTCATCTGTCCAGTCAATCACGTGCATAGACTCGCTATGTGTAATACTTTCACATGCCAGACCACGCATCAGTGTCATCTCATATTAAATATATTTTTAGTGCTAAACGGTAACCTATGTGACTCCGTAGAGGATAAGTGTTATGTGTATCGAGTCAAACAGGACTGCTAGTGCACTTGAGTGTTGGTCACCTCGTAGACCAACATATTTCTAACTCGTGATGCAAACGTACGTATTATTTTAGGACGCCATTTTTCTCTCTAGTGTACTGCACACTTTAAAACTAAAGTTAATATGGGGGATATTATGAGATGGCTCATCATACAATATTCATCTGTCTTAAATATTCATTTATTATTCAGCATCAACTGCGTGTTGTTGCATTGTCTCGGCGGATGAAGCCAGTCGACCGGGAGGTCGACTGGCTTCATGTGCCGGATAACCTCGAGGTAATCCGTATTGGACCAATCTAATATTGTGTGTTATGTCGCTGTCTAGTCGTTGTACTGTCTTCCATAATATATTTGCTTATTTGTTGAGCAGCCTGGCGGTGTTGCTATTAGCCTGTGTTGTTGTTGTTTGTCTTGAGCCACTATCGATGTAGGAGTGATCGTGTCAAAGCTGTCTATTTGTGCTCATTAAATCACTTTGCTCGGCTAAATTTACCCAATAAAGCTGGAAGTGACGTAATGAAATTTCATAGATGAACGCGTGTTCATGTGATTTGTAAACCATATTGCTGTAAAGGACAAATAATTAGTATTTTTTCAGATAAAATTAAGTAATATTTTTAACAATCCCATGGCGTCATCTATGGGCTTCTCGTGTATTATCTGGACTAATTCAACGCTGTCATTTAAACACTCTCATGCAAACAACAACACTCATGTAAACACTCATGTAATTATTCTCTATTATTTTAAGGCAATATTTTCATATGCATGTTAGGATACATTTGTGAATAACTATTTATGTATTTCCTTACATTTACTGAGCTATTCGAACAAAAAATATTGTTTTGATATAAAAATATTTATCATAACAAAATAACGTTTGGGTGACCAGACCAATGAACCGCGATTGGAACCTGCGCTCCAATTTTATTTTAGAAATACTCGGCCTAACTTGGTATTCTACAAGAAGTCCACCTTCGGCTACGGGGCGACAACGATTCAAAGAATTCAATCACTGGTTGCCGGCTTCTATGACGACTAGAGGTTAGAGGGATTTGATTGCTTAAAATGCAATAGAAGAGTTCTGATATGATTTGGTAGGCGCCATTCGTCTTCACACCCACGTGACACTGGACGCGGGGCAAAAGACTATCAACATTGAACTCTGTTGACTCATCACTTCACTATACAGGCTGAGCAAGTGCCCTGCTCGTCGATAGTGGCTATTAACCTTCATTATGATTAATTTGTTCCTTTTATAATAACAGATCTTCATCAAGATAGCTACATATTGCGTCAATCCTGCTTAATATACACAAATCAAGACATCCGCCGGACTGGCAGGAAAGCAGGCCCCGCTGACAGTGTTACAGCCCGCTAGCGATAAGGGCTATCGTACGGGCGTCTACGTTGGAATTAAAAGAAAACCCATACACGTGTCCTTTTTGATAAAACTCTGAGCATCTTTCGGATTGTCACTATGTTAAATTGATTATCTGTTTATTGTTATTTCTACTCGACCTGAAAATTTAACTTACTTGCTCAAATGTTGAAGCGTTCCTCATCGATGCCCTCACCCATCACCCCCTCGTTCCTTGTATAGTATTACGAAACGAAATGTGTACTGAGAACGTACCTTAAACCTTCAATGCCACTTGGATATAATTGAGGTATAAATTGGTCTGCTCATCGAGCTGTGGGGGTGGGGCATACAACATGATGCGTCTGTCATTAGAATGACTTCAGGTCTTGGACCATTTGTTCTGATGAGTCTAAAGGCAGTCTGTCTCGCAGTGACATTTACCTGCCTGATAGTGACCAGCGATACTGTCCCCACAGCGCCATCCCCGACTGAAGCCAAAGGTGAATACAAACTCCAGTAACAGCCACAGTTTATTAGAACATGAACCCAGAATCCACGTGCCTAGTATGGAATGATATCTGTGTTGATTTGTCATATTTTTATTTCAAGATTGTACATATATTATTATGTCCATAAATGAAAATATTTCAATGAATATAATTGATTGGTATAAATTTATATGCAAAATCAGATTTAACAGCACTCGTGTATAATCAAATATATATTGAATATATTGAGGGTAAGAAAATAAACCATATGTAGCAATTAAACTTGTAATACACTTCCAATTGCTCAGTGCTCCTTCTCTTTATTCACACCCCTGTCCAGCCTGCGCCGTCTACCTGTTGAAGCAGACCGGCTTCCCGCACCGCACTCTACCCTACCGCATGTCATCCCGCACTCTGCACATCAGCACCCTTACCCCACCCTCACAATGGCACCAAAAACACTTTTCTCTTCATATTCAACTCAGAGATCACAGGTATACACACTGTCAATACAACTCTAGCAGTACAGATGGCATTAGATTTAGGAAGGTCAATACAAAAAGTTAGCGCTAAATTTGGCACCATGTCAAACTTCCAATTAGAAACCATCTCTGTGAAAAAAAAGTCGTGTTACAAAAAATGTTTGTCTGCAACAGCGTCATTCGAGGCAAAATATATTTAATACTGGATCATTGGCATGTGTAACCAAAAATGTGTTTTGTCCACAGCCTTATCGTGGTTTACGTCAACGAAAACCTTCTCACTGTACGCCACGGCAACGTCTCAATAGCGAGTGAAATACTGCACCCCCCTACGCCAGAACGCGGAGCTGGTGTCTCTGTGCCAGGGGTCGCTGGCTCTGAGGCAGCCGCAAGAGACGTCCGGTACCAGAGAGCCACCAGAAGAGCCAGCCGCTTTAGGCACCCTATCCGTGGCAGAGACGTTATAGCAGAAAGTGCCAGCCTGAGCCCTAACAGACAGCCATTTTCAGATTATGTTTGGAGTCCTGGATTAATCTCTGGGAACTCCGTGACTAGTGGCAGGCACACAAGTGATGAATCAGAAAATAAAGAAGGCAAGACGGGGGACTGGTGGAGCCTGACGGTGCAGTTCACGGACGGGTTGGTTTTGGTGAGAAGGTTGGTAGGTAAACCGGCTGGACACTATTACATTTAAACTGCAATAGTTTTCGTTGTCCATACAAGATAAAACAGGAAGGTAAATTCTATTCTGAAAACATATATGTTTAATGTTAACAAACTTACGCCTGTTATTCAATGTTTCATGGCTAAATATTATAGGTAGAAGTGTTGAATAGTAAAGTTACGTCAAATAAAATAATTTCAGAGCCATCGCAGTAAGCATGACTGGTCGGATTCGAATAAGGTACAAAATTCAGACGCGAACTGGATCCCACCCTAGTGCAATTGTATACCATGAGGTAGTGGCTTTACGCCGACGTGTTACGTTATGTTGGGATCAGTTGGTTACCTCTGCTGGCTACGCTACGAGCGTATTGTTGAAACCTTTTCTACCCTAACTAACCATTCCTAGAGGTGCGTGTTTCTAACCTGCGAGGCAAAGGACGTAGTATTCTAGGATATATATTTCTAACCCTTGGGGAAGACACACGTATTATTTTACGGTACATATTTTTAACCCGTGGGAAAAACGTGCGTATTATTTTAGGATAAATATTTTAACCCTGGATAAATATTTTTTTTTATATTTTAAACCTGCCTTATTTCATGACTACCCCGTGGTATACAACTGCAGCACCACCACGGTTACCGAGAAGATTCCGTACCTTATAGTCGGATTCTGTGTGATACTGTGTTTGGTGATGCTGAGCCATGCACAAAAGTTACACATTTGCTAAATGAACTCGGATCTGCGAATATATCCTGCTTAAAGCACTAGTGTTCCGTATTTTTTTGTGTAGATATTTTGAACAGTGACACAATGTAAACATTTAAGAACGGTTGGACAGATGGTTTTTGTGATATCTCTTCAAGTTGAAGGATTGTCCTATAAAACAGCTTATGACGTCACAAGCTTTTAATTTCAACAGGTGCTAGCTCGAAAATGTGTTGTCCAATCGTTCTCAAATGTTTCCTGTACATCAATCTGTCGGGACACTGGTGCTTGAAGCTTTTGGGAAACCGTGTCTCACCATAATTGCGCAACAAGTTTGCCTGCTCGTGTACCTACTACCACTTGCAATAATGGAGCACCTTCACGCAGCTTCAATCGTGCTGTAATTGCTACCACTCACGTGTTTAGAGACGTGGTCAAATCTCATGGGGTTTCTTGCATCGATCAGAAGCTTATGACATAATCAATTTCTCACAGTCAAAAATTGCAGCAATGGGAATATTTGCATTCGTTGCGAGCCTTTTGCATGCGATGGTACATAACCCCCCCCCCCCCTTCCTCCTCATTTTAATATATTTATTGTATATTTAGATACATATGATACGTACAAGATTTTCTTTAATTTAGTGGATTACTATATTCCTTCTTGTGGTTACTCTTGCCCCCTACAAATATGTAATATCACTAAATGTTGTTTGTACAAACATTCAAACATGAAGAAATAATAATAAATCAAAAACGTTTATCCACGAGATGCCTCGTGGCATTATTAGGGATACAAAGTATTTCCTAATAGTAAAATATGCAATAAATTAGAGTGAATATTGTATCGAGCAATGTATTTGGTTCCAAATGAAACTTGGTAGCTTTATGGAACAAATGAGTACGTACGGGTACATCACAATTCTAGGTTCATTCCTACAGAAAGCGGCATATTATTATTTCATTACAATAAATTTGTACACAATAAATGTTCAATTACGTGCGATGACCAGCCAAGACCATCGTCTCAATGAAAAATATTTAACCTTAAGGAGTTCATCACAACTGGAAACTGAGTAATTGAGACGGGGTATGAGCGGTGGGGTCATCTCTTGCTTTTCAGTCTGGACATAAGAACACGACTCTTTCCGAAACATGTGACGACAATTGAGCTTTCAAAGGGAGTTCAAAGTGCTGAATAATTATGCACTATTTCCTGATGACACAAGGGGTTGCGATAAGACATTGAAATTCTCTGTATAATAACTGGTGTAAACTCGGCTTAGTACGTTTGGAAGCTAAGAATGGGACGGTACGGGTGGATCTGAGTGAGAGAGCCACTGCCATAACAAACAAATCTCTATTCCACCCAAAATCTGGAAAGGCGTATTGTGGTATGCTAAGACTATCAAATCGGATGAGGACCAAATCAAAGGAAAAATCATGTTTATCGTACGGGTATATCAATGTTTTGATATCTTGAGAAGTGCTCTGCGTTATCTGGATTACTTACATCTTAAAGATATATTCTAGTAACGAACATAAAAGGAAATCTACTTGCAAACATATGCCTAATACATGTAAGTTCAAATCCTGCGTAACTTCGCGAACACCTTGTGTTCTGACAGCTGTTTGAGGACGTAAAAAAGTACACAACTCGTGTGACAGAATGAGGAGGATTCAAAGATATGGGTGGTTATGGTTTGAGCCTCGCATGCTGTGAGGGTCTGGTGTACCCTTACTATCAAGTTTTACACCTGCTTATGTAAAGTCATCTTATTAAGATTTATTTTATTTTATTTTGCTGATTCTTGTCGTCGAGCGAACATTAGAGTGGCACATTTTTTTTTAAAGGAAGATGCATTGGTGGAATTTCTAACATTCCATGGTAGATTGTTGTAAGTTTTAGGGCCTGAGGCTGAAAACGCCTTCGATCCTGTCAGTGTTCTTCTGAACTCTGTGTTAATGTCATATCCGTTCCACGTTGACCGGTTGTGGGCTTCTATATGATTTGAGAATAAAATACCGTTAGGACATGACAAACTGTTCTGAATTTTGTAAACATGCATAGTTTCATTAAGTTCTAGTCGTTCGTCTATGTTTAACCAGCCAAGTTTGATTAGTAGAGGCGTTATGTGATCGCTCTTTGTAAAATTTTCGTCATGAACTCCCTTTGCAGTAAAATTCAGGCTACGTTGGATATCGTAAAGCAATGTTTTCTTGCATTTTCTCCATATTGTCGGACATTAGTTAAGAAGGGGAAAGATCAATGCATTGATTACGAGAAACCTCGAATTAAAGTCTTTTTTTTTTGTTAGATTGAGGAACATGAGCGTCACATAAAGTCGGGAGCAAAGTTTTTCAACGTGATGTTTGAAGGTCGTATTGGAATCAAACAAAACTAACAGACTTTTGACAGTGTTATTAAGAGGAATTTGCAAACCAAAACCGTTTACAACAAAATTGTTTGGTACTCTGGATGTATTTGTTTTTGATCCCATGATAATGCATTTCGTTTTATCTGCATTAACTTTAAGCCCGTTTGAAGTATACCAGTTGTGTATGTGAGTCAATGCTATTTCTGCATCGTTCTTTAACTCTTCTAATTGGTTTGCCGGCCGATTGAACAACAATTGAACATCATCAGCATATACTGTCATTTCTACGTTGTCAAAAAGACTTCCACAGCTGATGTCATTCACGAACAGTAGAAAAACAATAGGTCCGAGAATTGTTCTCTGTGGGACACCAAAATTTACAGGTCTCGGGCTGGAAGTAATCTTTTTGTTTATCATATCAGGTTGGGACCGGTCACTGATGTAGCTTTCAAACCAGGATGTTTGAATGTTTAGGTGCGCGAGTTTTTTTATTAAGGTGTCGTGGTGTACACTATCAAATGCTTTAGAGAGGTCCAACAGGACAAGTAATGATAAACAATTTTGGTCGATTGCTTTGTAAACGAGTTCGGCGGTCTCAATTAGAGCGTCTTCGGTAGATGTCCTACGTCTATAGGCATACTGACTGTCATTAATAAGCTTTCTGTCCTCTAAGTAGTCCATGAGTTGACGCGAAATATTTTTTTCCAAAACCTTGGAAATTACCGGTAGGAGACTTATGGGTCTGTGATTTGAGGGATCATTCTCCTCCCCTTGTTTATGGGTCGCTCTAATGAGGGAATATTTGAAGTTTTTGGGAAAGGTGTTTGTTGCTATCGATGTGTTGATGAGCAAACTTGACCAAGTTGATCACCAATGAATGCGAAAGCATTCCCATAATAGAATACTATTGCACAGTAAGTAGGCCTCAGACAGGCTGAAGAGTCCATCCTAGTAATAGTTCACGTTTTCAGTACTACTGCAAGGTCTCAACAGAAGTTGTTGACTCCTGCATGTGCTGTGTTTCCAACGTGCTAACTCAGCAAGGCGGTGGATTTGTCTCACAGTGCTAGTCAAGCAGAGTTTTGAATGTGTTGACGCTATTACTAGTTACCACATCATGAGGTAAACGGTTCTAGATTGTTGGAATAGTGACTGGAAATTAGTTTTCAGCAAGTGATGGTTTGAGGGATTTCAGCTGAAGTTTTTCTTCATTGTTTTTACTTCTTTGATTGTGATTCCTTTCCGATGCTAGCTATACTAAAGCCATTACTTTATTTAAAAGCTTATATCAGCTGATCACTACGTTTTCTTTCCTGTCAAATCAGCTTCAGTTCTTCAAGTTGCAGTGGGTACGTCTTGGTTCTCAGTTCTGGGGCCTGTTCAGACCCGTTGTGTGCGGCCCATGAGCCACTTGTGGAGCCACCTCGAAGCATTGCCAATTATAGTGTGAACATCTTTTTTTTTCACTAAGCGTTCATGAAGCCCCTTACAGACGCTTTTTGAGATTTATGATGGAAAAGGTCAACAACGTTGTTTTCATCTTTGATTAATATGACCTAATTGAAAAAATCCATTAGTTTGGTGAGACAGCCAGATTGATTTCAGAATCCATGCTGACCATCCTTGTTAAAATTATTTCTTCCATTTACTATTATTTGCAAGGTCATGCTGACCACAGGAGGGAGACTGGTTGGTCTGTAATTGCCTGGCTCTTCCGTATTTCCCTTCTTGGTCACAGTAATTGCAATAGTTTGTTGAATTCAGGTGTTGTTTGAATATTACTCGTCATTGAGAAACGTCACTTGCTCGCATCAAGGATAGTATCTGCCACATGAGGCAAGTACCCAACATAGAAGACATAGACTCAGAATATGCATGTGTAATTTGAAAACACTAGCTCCTCAACCACTGGAACACTGAGGGTGTACTATGTGTCTAAAATTCTAAAAAAGGCAACGATTATTTGCTGATTGTTCTTTCTTCAAGTTGCATTTTATCATATTGATATATCAACACCTTTTTTTTTATATTGATGAAATATCCTTATAGTTTCCACACTGGTAGATCCGGCACTTCCTCAACCCTCCTAAGCACCTTCGGACCTAAAATCAATAGGCTACAGATCTTATTTATTCATGGGTCTTCTCTTTCTCTCGTACCAGCTTCTTCGCTCTTTCTGTCTTTACCATTTTTTTCCTCCCTTCATATCACTACCTCACTTCGTCTTACCTCCTTCTTTTAACTTATTTCCAACCTTTCCCTTAGCTCCTCACTTCTATTATTCCTTCCTTCCTCCAACATTATATCTCAGCATATTGCCTTCATTCTTCTAAATTTCTTCCTACTCCCACCATCTTTCATCTTTTTAACCACTTCCTTTCCCACAAGTTTTCCTCTTTTTGCCTCTTCCCTCACTCTTACCTTCTCTTATCCTCCCAGGGCTGGATCCTTGTTCGCGACTGCCGTGGGGAAGTTGCTTCCCAAGCCTTCCGCCCACTTCCCTGAGGAGGCATTCGTATCGAGCAAGCATAAGGTGGCGATCACTTTCGACTGCGTTAACGGTGAGGATGCGATCAGGTGACGGGAACAGTGAAATGAGTAGCGAAGAGGCATGGGATCTAGGGAAGGATGAGAGGCATGAGGTCTGGGTGAAACGAGAAGACACAAAATCATTGCGTGAGGGTAGGTCGTTCTGTAATGGGCAGGATTTTTTGCAGACATAGGAAGGGTGTCTAAAACTAATGGAGAATTTGAAATATGAACAAAATAAATTTGGCTTAACTTCTAGCCATCTCTGGCTATGAGTGTGCAAATTGAACCGCAGTTTTTAGTTGCTAAACAGCATCCATGAAAGCCAATAATAGGGCTTGGTCAATGATTGAGATATGTTTATTCTTTGTATACTATACAGACTGACCAAAAATTACTTTAATCAATTACTGTTTCATTTCAGTACGAACATGCCATTTTAGTTACTATTTCAGGTTGTCCGGTATTTAAAGATGCGCTGGAGGGAGTCACCTTTCCCATACGTACACATCCGCCCATGCTGCTGTTCTTGTGTTCAGAGGCTGCAACTGAAGACAACGAGCACTACACGCTAGACATTCAGACTGGTCATTGTCCTTCTAACAACAGCTCGACAGCAACGGGTTTTGAGGCCCACAGGAGGCCTTTCTTCAGCTTTGCTCTGTCCACTGATCGGGGTGTCTCGAATCCTCAGTGCGTCAACATTAGCTTCAAGAGGTCCCTTGTAATGCCCTCCCATGCCTCGCCTCAGAACGTTTCGATGAACGGAAGCTCAACGGACCAAGTGGAAGTTTGCTCTCATTTTAAAATAACTCTTGAGCAGAGTGTGGAGGTTAGTTAGAGATGTGCAAATATAGTTTGAAACATATGCCTTGAAAAAATTATAATCCGTCTATATTCCTCCCTTGAATTTTCAAGCACCTTAACCCGTAAACACCAAAAGACTCACAATCATATCGATTTAATGCGCGATTGTCAGTAATTATATATTTCAGTTTATTTGCATCAATTCATGCTTCATGCGGAAGGTGTTAACAATTTGATACGTCAGAGGCTGCTCACCACACACTTGTTTTTCAACAGTACTCCTCCTAGGCCTCTGTTAGGTTGACTAGTCGCACGGAGTCACGGCCCAACCGGAGGGATGAAAACCGTTTTTCCCCTTCAGACTCCCCTCTTTTTCACTATCTCTCCTTTTCTCTGCTATTCTGAGTTTGCTGAACTCTTATTTACTTCTGCATCTCTTCTTTTCATTCATGCTGTTTTTCTGCCCGAGTTCCCATACAGTAAGTGTAGATCTCATTTTTGGGATTCCCATTTCCTGTCTCTTCTTCATCATCCCCCTCTACCGGTGTAGGGGCGCATTGCCTCCGACCCCTTAAGGACGACTGCGGACCCTTGAGACTCTCGAGCAGAGTAAGTCGAGTCTGAAGGACATTGACTTGAAGTCAATGTCCTACACGCTGTGTAAAGGACATTTACTTTCCGCAGTAGTTAACCCAATCACTTTATTCGAATAAAAAGTTATCAATAACTTGATGTAGCACTAGTTGTTGTTTGTCGGCAGAAGAACGCTGACTCTAGCGCGTTAGAAAGCCTCGGTTCTCTAATCTAATATTTTCACTAGTTACTTAAATAATACGGTGATGATGAGACACTGTATTACATCAGATGATCCATCTTTAAGGCGACCACGCCAGAGTAAGGCAGTAAGGTTTCGACTGCTTTGTTGTCTCCTAAGACCGCCGGCGTCCATGTGACCGTCACGCCAGACCAGACTTCCGATCGGCACTCTTCGAGTGTCACGCTACAAGGAGAAGTCACCCCCAACATGGAGGTTCATTTTGCCCCTCTCCGTCAAAATAAAGTGCGTTTTACCCTTAACTGCCTCCCAGATCCTCACATGGTTTACTCAGGTAATTATTTTTGGAAAGTGTTAACTCAAATACAAAAGTAAATGAATTTCAGGTACAAAACTGTTTTAAGTGTTTTTTATCAGTTTTACCACATGATATTTGTAAGACAAAACAAAATTCTTTTACACATTTTTTTTGTTTCACTTCTAAGTAAAATGAATAACCTTGATTGTATTTTAGAATTATTTAACAATATCCTTTGTTCCCCTACTTGCCCAGGCCCCCTTGCGGGAGGTGCCTGGGAGTGCTCTGGTGAAGGACTGGCCTGGAGCCTCGCAACCGTGGCTCTGCTGGCCGTAGCACTGCTGGCTGCGGCACTCATAGTCTTCGTAAGGCCAAAGTGAGTGAGGTGGTGTATGGGAGGCAGCATACAATTTTTTTACTGATGTTTCCATTGTAACGTAGACGTTTGTTGAACAGGTAACGACATTCGATTAGTGTTATCGATTTTAGTTATGCAGCGACGGACTCGATCTATCGGGAAAAACAGCCGTTGTCCTAGAAGAAGCCTACGAGCGCCGGACGGACCGTCGGAGGAAGGCCTGCACGTGGTGGCGGCGTCAGGACATAGGACACTTGGACGACGTTCTGCAAAAAAAAACTCAACCCCCCCCCCCTATTCACGTCACCGTCGCTGACGTCGGCGTGGATGCTGCCTGTGTGCTGCCCAGGCCTCTGGCTCACCGACAAAACCATAATCCAGAGCCACAGCACACTAAACATTTTTCCTTAGGGGTTAATGAGCAAACACCGGTGTTATTTCCCCTTCTTCTCCTCCAAGGCGGTAACTTAGAAGCCAAACCTGGTCCCAAGGCATACCCATGTCCCACCTGCGGGCGCCCTTATATACGTCGCGTTGGCGCAATCCAGTACAGTTGTGGGACATGGACACAATACACAAAACAATGCTCAGGTATCCGTAACAATAGAAACATACTTCATGGGTGGCAATGCATCAATTGACACCCAACCCACGACATTACTACACAGTCCTTCCCAGCACTAACACCTGACATCTCTTTACACTGGTGGGTGGCCCTTCTCCGGTGCTTCGGCGGCCTCGCTGGCGGGGGCTCCTCGACCCGGGCACAACATTTGTTGCCCCAGGCTCCACATTCTACGTCCACCACGTCCACCACAACACAAACTGCATTGGTCAGAAACTAATGGAATTAAACACTTCCCACACAGACATCCCATTTACATCGCCTTGCTCCTGAAAACAAAACTCGAACAAAAATCCATAACACCAAAGTTTCCTGGTTACACAACAATCCGACATGACCGTACTAACAACGACGACAGTGGCGGACTCATCACACTTATACATTAAAAAATTCACTTCATAAACACAACCGCCTTCACTCTCGCACAACTTCCCCTCGGCAACACTTTAGAACTGCAATCACTGGACATACAAATCCACAAGATGAATTACAGTTTTACATATACATTCCTCCAACCAGCTCATCTCCACCAAAACACTCCCCCCCCCATCTAGACTGCCTTAACCCAACCACAAACACATTTGCCCTAGGTGACTTCAGTGCGCACGACTTCTCCTGGCTCATCTTACAGAGCGAGGACCGGAGGGGCAGTGTTCTCATTCATCAACTAGATATACTAATCCCACCAAACAACACAGACACTCCCACTCGTAAATCTTTCAACCCAAACATTGAGCAGACCTCCGCAGAAGTTTCATTCTGTTCTCCCCTCATCGCTCTAAATTGCCAATTGTGGTCCACCAAGGCATGTCATTCATCACCTCCCAATACTAATCAATTATCAACTTCGATCCCTAGTCCACAATAACCCCCTTCATACTTTTCGTAATCAATAAAAACAGTCCTACAAGACTGACATCTCCAAATACTCATCCATTTATACGGCTACGAAACACTTCACCTCAGTACTTAACCACACAGACAGACAACACAGACACGCCGGGTTTTTCCGTGGCTTCAATCCAGCTTCGTCGGCCCATATTAGGCGCAAAATTCTGCTGCGAAATCATCTCCGTAGTTTAAATTCCACCAACGACTGAATCCCACGGATTCGAACCCTTAACGCAGAAATAGAAGCAGATATTTGTGAGCAACAGACGAACATTTGGCGAGACGTGCTTGCAAACACCAATTTCCAAACCTCACCATCAAAATTAAGGAATCACATTACAAGCCTCAACAACAAAATTCAAACCAAACAGACACACATGAGGCAATCCTATCACCCAACATCCATACCATACCATCCGACCAATAACTAGCGGACATACTCAACAAACACTATGTAATGCCGTGCCACCTACCACTCATCCAGACAATAGGAAGATATTCAAACAGTTACACATATTTCAGATCGTTCCAAACATTGATTCATCCTTTACAATAGCCATGATCTGTATAGCCATCTGATAGACCAAAAACGCCATCGCGACCCTCAAAGACATATTTAACTTTCCTATACTACGTAATACAATACACAATACTTGGAAACAAGGAACACTCATACCCATCCTGAAACCCAACAAAATTCCCACAGATCCAGTCTCATACAGACCCATTTTTCTCTTCTCGAACCCCTCGAAAATCTTGGAGAGACTGATTCTAAAGCAAATTAATGCTCATATCCTATTCTCCTTTACGCAAAACTCCTCACCAACCTCACCCAGACTTTCCATGAAGGCCTGGATGAAAAGAAACAGCCCAACTCACCCTGATATGCGCCGTAGATATTATTAAGGCCTTCGAGACAGTTTCAAGACACGTCCTCACAAACAAAATACTCAACACGCATACATCCTAACTACAAGAAATGGCTGCTTATTTCCTCTCTTTCAGACATGCACACCCAATACAATAACAAGCCATCTCGAACCCGCCACTTCCCTAATGGTTTCCCACAGAGCTCTGTCCTTTCCCATCCCTCTTAAAAGCATTCATGCACGACCTGCCCATTCAAACAGAAGACAGCACCTATATCAGCTCATACATGGACGACCTCACAATAATCAAACAATGCCACAAACACGAGACCGCAGCTGCCCACCTCCAGCAGTACCTGAACTCTCTTGAAGTCGGGCTGCTCGACAACAAAATGAACGTGTCCATAAGCAAGTCTTCACTAACATTATTAACACCAAATAACAGTGAACACCGCATTAACCATCATTTCACGCTCAACAACACTCCCATCCTTCACAGTCCCACTACAACTATCCTTGGAGTGACTTAGGACACCGGGATGATATTTAGACCGTACACAAACAACATTGGCACCAAAGCCAGACCAAGACTGAACGTGTCCCGGGTACTTACCACAACCACCCACGGTCACTTCAAGGAATCGATTACAACACTATAGAAACAGTTCATTGTGTCCATCATCTCCTTCGCAAACACTGCTTGGTCTTCTGACCTTGTACACACACACATTAACTCCCTACTTAGAATACAGAACTCGGCCTTGTACATCGCAACGGTGTGTACACAGACCACACCCGTTTCCCACTTGCGTGAAGAAACCAAAGTCCTCCCTCTCAAACGTCATCTTGATAAGAGAGGGACTTCATTTTTTAACAAGATTTTGTAGACCCGACACATCCCTGCCACGACCTATTGAACCCCCATCAAACCAGCCGACACCTACATAACATCCGTCAACACACATAGGTTCTCTCGACACGACAATTCCCCGTCCTACAAACAACACAACATCTATGCACAAACAGATACATACACACTTCACAGCATTTGCGTTGGGTGAAGACGGTTCTACATGGATGAGTTGGGGTTGCCTAGGGGTGACAGGGTCAACCTGTCGCGGCTGAGGTGCGAGCGCCAGACTGCCCTCCAGTCATACCAGCATAGACATTAGTATTATTAATAATATTGAGACTATTGTAATATTCTGTGACATTATGTTGTTTATAAATTCTTTGAATTCATGAGACATCATCATTATCGAGCCCTACCTTGCCGTACCAATGTTGCCTCAGCTGCCGCTACCGTTGGGAGGAGATGGATGATGACCCGGAGGTAGAGCGGTCGCACTTCGACGTGCCAGTGCCCGAGGACGCCCTCTCGCAGTTGAGCGATGATGGGTCGTCAGTAGCTGACGCGCGGCCCTCGGTGGGGAGAGGAGAGGGCATCAAGAATGGAGGTCAGAGGGCGCAGGCTGTCCCCGTGTTGGTCTTCAGCGCACTCCGAGAGGCTGGTGGGTGACAACTCTAAACAGCACATTGCGAAAGACGGATAAGTTGCAGTCCTTAGCGTCACAGTGAGGAGAAGCATGGGTGGGCTACAGTCGTTTGCGGCACCGAGCGAGGGACGGGTGGGTTGCAATTCATAGTAGAACACTGCAGGTCAAAGGATTGTTAGTAGCACACTGCGAGGGGCTGGTGGGCCTAAGTCTGCAACACACTGCAAGGAGTGCGTGGGTTGCAGTCGTTAGCAGCACACCCCGAGGGTTTGGTGGGTTGTAGCTTTTAACTGCATGCTGCATGGAGCAGCTGGGTTGCCGTCCTTAGCAGCACATTACGAGGGTTAGGTGGGTTGCAGTCCTTAGCGGATAGATATATGTTGGTGTCATCTAGTAATGAGATATCGTCACTAATGCGAGTGCTTACTTTGGATCTTAAGTGCATGCGAACGCGCTGCAATGTTTTAATACTCGTGATCACGCCCTAAGAGTCTTTAGTGAATGCAAACGCGCTGCAATGTTCCAATACTCGTGATCACGCCCTAAGAGTCTTTAGTGAATGCGAACGCGCTGCAATGTTCCAATACTCGTGATCACGCCCTAA
>SDVV010009306.1:0-16767 GCA_016164225.1 Gammarus roeselii
TGTATATATATATATATATATGTGTATATATGTATATATATATATATATATATACAGATGTGTGTATGTGTATATTACATGTGATTTGTGTGTGTGTTTCCGAGGCCAGTGTGTAGGGAGACCAGGACTGCGTCACAACCAACCGAAGGGTTGAAATTGTGCCTAACGACTCAAACGTTCCAATCTGCAGGAAATTAATAACCCCGAATGGTTTACGAAATGAATTAGAAATGACATTAGGGTAATAATTTGTGTGGTTGCTGTGCCGACAGTGGAACTTGTGAGCTATGTTTGGAATTACCAATTTGTAGGTGCTAAATATTGCTTGTATGAATTTTTCAAAATTTCAACATCTTGGAGTTATCTGCATTACCAGTGGGTGCTACAGTGCATAACAAATGATAAAATCGCGTTATTCATACTATCCATGTAAACTAATTTTGCTTATGACAAGCAATGGAGATCCTTTTCCATTGTTGTCTCTGCATCTTAATCGTCCGATCAAGCACTAGTATCCCGAAAAATACAACGGACAAGTAGCTGTTCGGAGGCTGGCCAAAAATTCCATTGGGAAGAAGACAAGTTAGCAATTATGTGAGAAGAAAACTAAAATAAATAATGTGGCGATGCATGGCAACTTTTCAACGCCGAAATAAATGGAAGATTCACTGTGAGTCAATTATCAACCGACCTATTCAGCGTGATACGTTGCCTATGTTTCAAATTGATCAGTTGGTGTGTTTTTTCAATCGTAGTTGATGATAATCATGAATGAATGTAGAAACTTCTAAAAAAACTCCTATCTTGAAACCGTACGTGAACGCGATGGATTAAGAAAGGGGCGGAGCATAGATGCTTGGTGCGGGGCGAGTAGGTGGCTTCAGTTGGTAGTTGACGAGTACAGCGCTTGGAGTTCAGTCAGAAAAGTGCCCTCATAGCTACAGGACGTGTGTGCAAATAGCTCTCGAAGGTGTGTTTCTGGTCTCGCTTCTAGCGAGCATCTCTGGTAGATGATACATGTTAGCATATCATGATTAAGATAGCATGGATGTTTTGTAGTGTTATTATTTGTGTGGATCTTTGTCACCTCGAATAATAATTAACAAACATCCAACAGCATATATTATTTTTTGTTTGTATCCCATTTTCATATTTTTTGTTTAATATCTTTTGAGACATTTATTCAACGATTGTAACGTTGAAATTAATCAAAGTGTTACCCAGTGAACAGTGCAGATACAGTGCTTATTTATATCCGAAGAACTGTGTGTTACCGGATTTACGAACAGTGAATTGTGCAGTGGCATTGCTTTTGTCATAAGTACGGGTATGGAAGTTCATGATTTCATTTATATCAATGTTGCCATACCTATGTGCGGAACCAGCTGAATTTCTTCGTCGGCGTCTCCTGCGATGGTTTGCTATCTATTTTGTGCTAGGTTTTACTCGAAGGGTTCATGTACTTCGATGCGTAGCTAGTTCGGATTAGCGGTGTGACTGTCCTCTTCTCGGCCAGCGCACTGCAGCCCTTCGATTACAGTTGCCATTGGTAATTATTTTCGTCTTCTTCTTTTGTCCGTCTCCTACACGTTCCGATAACATAACCAAGGTCATTCAAAAATAATTTTGGTTCTGGTTCTTTTCCACACATTTTCCCCTATGAATGTGTATGCAACTGAATTGTAATATTTCGGTATTACTTCATGCTGTAACTAATGTTTTACACCTCCGGGTTAGACCAACAATGCTGTCCAATTTCGACCTCATCAAAGTTTTATTGAAAAGCTGCTCATTATTCATACAACACATTGTACCCATTTTTATCTCATTGCGACTGGCACGTCAACAGTTAAAATGTCCTTGCATCCATTACCCATTGCCGTGGCGCCCTCTGGCATACTCCGTCTTGCCAGACGGCGCACCTGTCCATCCTTCCACGAAAGCGACTCTCCAGAAAACTCCGCGCCGTTGGCTCGTAACTTTTCATTATCCACCTATTCAGAGAATCCATTATTTTTGGGCGCGATTGTAGTTATTGATTACTTTTGGGTCGAATAAAAGTTATCTCACTTTCCACGCATCATTGACCTATTTGCATTTTCCATACAAAATTTACCTCATTTTATTAGTCCTCCTATCCTTGATCAATCAGTTGTTTAAATACAAAGATTTATTAATCACTCACTTCATTGTCATGGTTATTCAACGATTTTCGCTTTTGACAAACATGACCCTTTTCTCTGTCACCACGCACTAGTCCGTCTGAGTGACGACCTGCAGTCATCCATCCGCCCTTACAACTGACTGCCCATCCACTTCCTTCCTGTCCAAACTGCTTCCTTTCCCACGCTTTATTGTTTTCCTCTGTTCTTTCTTTCATCTCCTTCTCTGTCCGTTGCAAGTTGTAACTGGTTTTACTCAGAATTGTCACTTCCTGCACGAGTCATCTGAATCAAGATTCACCACACTTTGGACCAGGCGTTCGTTGATTGGGCATATCAATGTTTTTGGATTGGTCCCTCATCAGGATATCACGAACAGTTAGAATACTCTACTGGCGTTGTGGCTTATCATAATTATATGGTAAACCATCAAACGCTCACCCCACTAAGACTTGGTTCTTGGCTTCCTGCTGGCGTGGCTTCGCAAGAAGTACAGCGACCGTCGAGAGCAGAGGAAGAAGAGGTGGGAGGTTGAGGCCGTTTTGTATGAGAGGCGGAGGCCCCTCTGTCGGTGCCGAGGCATGCGGTGAGGTGGCCTTATAAGGTGGCCTCCTACCATGTAGGGATGGCCTCCTACCATGTATGGATGACCCGTCCGTGTCGAGACTGCAGAAATCGCCCAACTCAGAGGCATAGCGAGGGAGTAACCCGTGGATGAATCGTTGGGCGGGCCGGTTGTTGCGTGACTTATTCTTAGGGAGCAGCGAGAGACGGGTTGCACAGGGTGCTTGTTGTCGGTGCATGTTCATGGCGGGCTGTAAGGGGTGCTTGTTGTCGCTTGTCGGTGCATGTTCATGGCGGGCTGTAAGGGGTGCTTGTTGTCGCTTGTCGGTGCATGTTCATGGCGGGCTGTATGGGGTGCTTGTTGTCGCCTGTCGGTGCATATTCATGGCAAGCTGTAAGGGGTGCTTGTTGTCGCCTGTCGGTGCATGTTCATGGCAAGCTGTTAGGGGTGCTTGTTGTCGCCTGTCGGTGCATGTTCATGGCAAGCTGTAAGGGGTGCTTGTTGTCGCCTGTCGGTGCATGTTCATGGCGGGCTGTAAGGGGTGCTTGTTGTCGCCTGTCGGTGCATGTTCATGGCAAGCTGTAAGGGGTGCTTGTTGTCGCCTGTCGGTGCATGTTCATGGCGGGCTGTAAGGGGTGCTAGTTGTCGCCTGTCGGTGCATGTTCATGGCAAGCTGTAAGGGGTGCTTGTTGTCGCCTGTCGGTGTATGTTCATGGCGGGCTGTAAGGGGTGCTAGTTGTCGCCTGTCGGTGCATGTTCATGGCAAGCTGTAAGGGGTGCTTGTTGTCGCCTGTCGGTGCATGTTCATGGCAAGCTGTATGGGGTGCTTGTTGTCGCCTGTCGGTGCATGTTCATGGCGGGCTGTAAGGAGGCTTACTATCGGTCATGCTCACCAGGGCGATGAGACGAACCGTTACCTCGCAAAAAGTCCTATTGATGTACAGTTTTTTTTAGCAGCAGTCCAAATGACCTTCATCCTAGTTTCAGTCCGTGTAGCGGCACCAGCATCCCTATACCCACGAAATGACTCTGTAGCGGCACCATCATCCCTATACCCACGAAATGACTCTGTAGCGGCACCAGCATCCCTATACCCACGAAATGACTCTGTAGCGGCACCAGCATCCATATACCCACGAAATGAACACTCACAGGCACCACTTTGACGTGTTAGTTATCCGATATAGACATAATATTTTTACAACAAATATTATACCTGTATGTTTCCTTTATTTAAACTCTCGTTTCTGCTGTTCCTTTAGATGTTATGCACTAAATGAAGCGAAGAAGAGTAGGGGAGGTGTCAGTCGTGCGTTGTTTGCCAAATGTTCGTGCAGCTCTCTCGGTCAATCGACGATCCAACAGCTCCTATTCTAGTCGCCATTCATTTGTTTTACACAATAAACGGCAAGGGCACAGAGGACGTGCATCACACGCTGCCTTACTCCCCGAAAGCAACCTGTTCGACCAATAACCTCCAAGAAGCGCCATGACGTCAGCCAGAGAGGGGCGGGAAGAGGGGACGCAGGGGAGCGGGGCGTTCTCGTATGGGTGAGAGTCATACGCGTGAGGGAATGAGAGGGACTAGGGGGATCTAACTCTTAATACCGTTGCTCGCAATACTCTTTGATAACAAAAGTAAACCAAGCTTCTTCTCCGAGTACCGCTGCTCGCAATACTCTTTGATAACAAAAGTAAACCATACTTCTTCTCCGAGTACCGCTGCTCGTAATACTCTTTGAGAACAAAAGTAAACCATGCTTCTTCTCCGAGTACTCTTAAAGGATGCATTTGATATAACATTTCCGTCTATCCACGTGTTCCAGAGACATGCAATCACGTTTAACTTCATATTCCATAATGCCATCTCACAAGTCAGAACTTACGAATGTAACCTTGCCGCCGACTGTTAGCTACCCATGTAGCAACCGTCCATATCATCAAACCGCTAGGAACATTTCTCTTGATTTATTGTGGCAGTATTGCACACGTGAGCAGTTGTATGATCATCTATAACTCCACCCTTCTCTGACGTCATCCACTTCCTTTACTGCGCATCTTAGTTAATTTGCCCGAATAGGATGTCCTCAAATTATCTCTAATTGCTCGTTTCTTCCCCCCTTTGTCTCTTGGTCCCGTCATCTCACTGGTCTCCATGCCTAACTGTTCTCTTCCCCCCTTTGTCTCTTGGTCCCGTCATCTCACTGGTCTCCATGCCTAGCTGTTTTCTTCCCCCCTTTGTCTCTTTGTCCCGTCATCTCACTGGTCTCCATGCCTAGCTGTTCTCTTCCCCCCTTTGTCTCTTGGTCCCGTCATCTCACTGGTCTCCATGCATGGCTGTTCTCTTCCCCCCTTTGTCTCTTGGTCCCGTCATCTCACTGGTCTCTATGCCTAGCTGTTCTCTGCCCCCCTTTGTCTCTTGGTCCCGTCATCTCACTGGTCTCCATGCCTAGCTGTTCTCTTCCCCCTTTGTCTCTTGGTCCCGTCATCTCACTGGTCTCCATGCCTAGCTGTTCTCTTCCCCCTTTGTCTCCTGGTCCCGTCATCTCACTGGTCTCTATGCCTAGCTGTTCTCTATCTGCCATGGAACTGGTATACGGCCCTTCGACTTATTGTTGTCTATAATACGCTGTATAATTTGTTGTCCAAAACAGCGTCCTCTTCTTGTGGTGTAACTTGTTTGTTGCTACTAGGGTCTTTCGTGGAGTCAGAGAGTCTTGTAACTGGTCTGTTGCTCCTAGTGTCTCTCGGAGTCAGAGAGTCTTGTAACTGGTCTGTTGCTCCTAGTGTCTCTCGGAGTCAGAGAGTCTTGTAACTGGTCTGTTGCTCCTAGAGTCTCTCTTGGAGTCAGTCTTGTAACTAGCCTGCCAGCCTCAGTGTCGCTCGGTCTGCCGACCGTTTCCTGTCTCATCAGTCTGCCAGGTCATCTTCTGCTGCCCGCCTTTGCGGATGTTTATTCAGACCCGTCCCCCCGCCTCATCTTACACCGCCTACTGGCGCCTTTAGGGACACCACTTGGACGGTTACTGATGCCTTTCGCCACATCACCCGATCCAAAGAGGTATCTAGTAGTAAACAAGCTCAACGAGTCATCAAAACGAGTATATCAGTCTTATACCTTAGCATTTTTAAGAATGCAGTCGGCTTAAGCCACAGCATGTCTAGTTAACCATGAAGTGAGCATCCGTAAGCCTGTTCACCCCATGTCGTTCTCACGCACTGCACATCCTCTGCCAACTTTATCTACCCAGCTCGGTATCCGGTATCTGTGCCCTTTACAAATGCTAGAACGTTGTCGTATTTCCGTCGATGGCTGGTATCCGTTTCCACAAGATCATAGCTTCAACACCTGATATCGTTTACATACGTAGTACAACAGGACTTTTTCCTTCCATCTTTTTTGCTCAATCACCTCCCTTTTGACCATTTCTAGATCAAAAATTTTTACTCGCGTCATGGCGTCCTGTGAAATTTATCCTGTTTGACTTTTCATTCGGCTTTAACTATTTGAATCGAAATAATGATTAATCAATTAAATCTTACAACACAAGACAAAAACTGTTCTTTGTGTGTAAATATTATTCAATCCAGTGTTTACATACTTCTTTTTACTATCTAGAAGAACTTTGCTTCTATGCCAGAATCATCCGTGCCCAGATATTCGTGCCCAGCGGTGGCTGCCTCAGTAGTCTGCTCCAGGAATGCTACACACACATTCATTGTCACGCCTAGTTTAACAGGAATAATGAGCAGATTAGGAATGGCGTGACGAGGCAAAAAACGTCTTCTCGTTCCCACACTCACCTGTCCTGCCCGATCAGGTACAACCGCCATGTTATTTGAGAAGCTCTTCGGGTTTCTTGCTAAATACTTGTTTTCGTGGACCAGCAGCTTTAAACATTTAGGTAACCACATTGGGCCCAGCACCTGAGCCATTGTTCCATTACTTTCGTCTGTGGCCCTTTGACGATTAGTAACGAGCAGCTACGTAGCACCGCCGCATCACCTACCTTCTCCCCTACCTTCTTCCATACCTGCCGGTCGTGCCCGCGGGCTCTAACAGCTTCCACGTCTTCCTCCCTTCACTTCACATTCTTCTTTTCTCGGTAGCCATCTCTCCGCTTCGGCTTAATCCTCGTAACTGCCAGCCAACCTTAAAATTTGGCAATATATGTTCAATAATTTATTACATTTTGTTCACGTGAAGGGTTTCTGGAAGACATCTTCGCTATCCAGCAGCTGTTCCATCCCGTCTGCGTCGTATGACGCTCCTATTGACTTTTGTTGTCTCGGGCGTCATTCCAGAGCGGGTGCCCGCTAGACCAGCCTTCCTGTGCTCGGCTTCCTCTAGTGGCTGTCGCCCGCCTCCGGCATACCACAGCTTCTGTTCTTCTTCCTTATGCTGTCGTAACATAAGGACGAAACTACCATCTTAAAATGAATTCGCGGGTGCCTTGACCCGTCCTCCTTCTAAGAACAGAGGAATACAATAGTACCAGAATTACTTAGCTCAGCATACCTTTACTTTATTCGAATGCGATGGATTTGTCCGAATAAATTTAGACAACTCTGTATAGTTCTTTTCTAATACACTCCTTTCATCGCCATAAATCCTTCAAGTTATTTATATAGGGTATAACTAGGGCGTTGTAATTGGTTGGCAATCATCCCTTGCAATATAAGGAACCATTATTGATTCATCAATTAAAAACTCTTGCCCAGGCTTAATGACTTCGTTCTGGCCCTTATGGCCAGGTACAATAGAGACCGTAATTGTGTCTTAGATGCAGTGTGCCACAAGGTTGGCTACCCACTCCCATGAGAGATGAGATCGAGATTGCTAGGGACCGGATGTTGGTCATCATCCCCTTCACCTTCCCCGCACCTCCTCTCCTCCTCCCCGTGCCCAGCTTTGGTGGGTAGCATTACTGCTAAGCCCCGCGGCTCAGTATCCCTTGGTGTAGGTACCCGAGATACCATCTAGCAGAGTAGCCGTCAGTAATGGAGGCGGTCGACCAGCTCATCTCATGAGTTTTCTTTGGTCGTATTGTTACGACCGATGACCCTGTCTCATGGTCTCTCTTTGGTCGTATTGTTGCGACCGATGACCCTGTCTCATGGTCTCTTTTTGGTCGTATTGTTACGACCGATGACCCTGTCTCATGGTCTCTCTTTGGTCGTATTGTTGCGACCGATGACCCTGTCTCATGGTCTCTTTGGTCGTATTGTTGCGACCGATGACCCTGTCTCATGGTCTCTCTTTGGTCGTATTGTTGCGACCGATGACCCTGTCTCATGGTCTCTCTTTGGTCGTACTGTTGCGACCGATGATCCTGTCTCATGGTCTCTCTTTGGTCGTATTGTTGCGACCGATAACCCTGTCTCATCGTCTCTCTTTGGTCGTATTGTTGCGACCGATAACCCTGTCTCATCGTCTCTCTTTGGTCGTATTATTGCGACCGATGACTCTGTCTCGTGGGTCTCGTCTGTCGCACTTGCTTACCTCCTTCCAGCACAGCTCCGAGTGCATTCTAATCACTGAAGCCAATAGCATCGGAAAGTAAGACAAAAACCTATAAACCTCGAATAGCTACTCCACTTCAAAAATTCTTGCAACCGAGACTACGATATTTGAGGCAAAATTCGAACTTAGGGGTTCTAATCTCTGTAACAGTAGCTTTTGTTTAGATTGATAGCTGTGATTCGAATCTTTCTCTGCATACGTATATCTCGCCAAAGATTGATAACTGTAATTCGAATCTTGCTCTGTATACGAATGTCTCGCCGAGGACACGCTAAATGGTTTGAGCCGACGTGTCTCGGTCTAGTCATACTCTTTAACTGAGTATTTCCTTAGATGTATTTTCACCTATGTCATTGTTTCGTCCTCATCCTGGTGCGATCTTTCCTCTACTCCGGTTGCTCATAAAAACCCTTTGTGTCTTTTAATTAGTTTTTTTTTGTTGCGTTTCTAAACAGCCGCCTTTACTGATTGGATTGCGGTTTGCTTTACCGACGTCGTCCGCTTGTCGGGCTCGGCCGCCGAGCGCAGTCACCTTCATCAACAATCGAATACAAATTTATGTCAATTTGCTATTATTTTCTCTGCATTCCAAATTAGCATGTGTTTAAATCAATATTCAGTTTGATCGAAACTAATTTAGACGGGCGAAGCGATGGCATGGGATACGTGGGCTTGGTTCTTTTAGACGTGACTCACCACTGGTTGCGTATGCGTGAACACTTGTTGGCTGTATGCACAATCACTTCCGCATGAGCTCGCGGCGCACATCTGTGCATGATACGCTCTGCTACAGCGAGCTCTAGGGCAAGTTCTGTCGTGAAGTGGCCCGACTTTCCGGGTAAGAAAGCAAGGGGGTTGAACACTGTTGCCCCTCCCACCTGACACTTGCAAGCGTCCCTTCTTCCCCCACTGTTCGGGAGAGGGAGGGGTGATATCCCGAAGGTTTCTTTGTTAGCAGCATCCTGTTAGTCCGTCTGTCTGTAGGAGGCCGCTCCTATACACGGATATTTGCTCCTGCGAACGCACTCTGAGAAAGCAAGAAAGGATGTATTGACTAGTAAATCGTTCCAACGTTTTAATATATTCCATTGTCAACTTTTCTCTGCATTTGTTTAATTGGAACGTTGGGATAAATCTTGTATGTGCTGACTTTTTTCAGATTTTTAAGGTTTACCTGGGCAGAGTATTTCCTCTAATGGACGTTTTCTCAGACTCTCTTGACCTCTCTATTCACTAGAAAGCTTCAACACTCTAATCTTAACTTCTCTATTGGTTCTCGCACAAGCTTTGTTCCAGGTTCCCCACACTCCGCCCGCGTTACACAAAAGACCACCGCATAACGCAATCTCTCCTCTTCTTCCCTCAGGTCGACTACTGTCTCTCGCACTGCTTCACTGTAGAGTATGAAGGTACCACCCCTAAACTTGACGCCGGAGATGAACAGGGTCGGCATGGCACTTCCCTTTAACTCGGAGATCCTTTGGAGGTCTTACCCCGGGATGGTGTTCCCTCAGTCTGCTTCGGCAGCACCTCCTTCGCCTCTTGAGGTCAAGTCTCAGCTGGACATCAAAACGCTGCCCTCCCACCTCAGTGAGTACATCGCCCTGATCCCTACTTTTTTCATGTAGCCACCAAATTTAATAAGCTGTGCTTACAGAGTAAATTATATTGGTACTTTACAGTTGCACATGTCCAATTTATTTAGAAGCGCAATAAATCCAGGAAGTTTTGTATAAACTTTGTCGCAGTTTCAATGCAACGGTTTTAATATGATGTTTTTCTCCAGGTTTGGATCCCAGGATGTGGTCCCGAGAAGATGTACTCGCTTTTCTCCGTTGGGTCGAGTTGGAATACGACCTTCCTTCCATCGACCACACAAAGTTCTGCATGAACGGTAAGAGTTAGTGAAAGAAAACGTGCAATAATTTTTTTTGTAACTTACAGTACGCTCAGATTGGGAGATAGAAGCTGTTTACCTTAGTTGGTACCTCTTGTCTGTGTTTGGATACATTATGTTTGATAACTTACGTACCCAGACACTTTCGTTCTAGAATAATGAAGCACTTGCTCAGCTAACGCTTATTATTTTGTGTTTGCAGGCAAGGCGCTGATGATGTTGAACAAGGCTGATCTTACTGACCGGGCGCCCGACGCTGGCGACATCGTGCACAACACCCTACAGCAGATCCTCAGCCAGTCTGCCCACGTACCTCCCTCTCCCATCACCCCTCATCACCCCCTCATGTCCCCGTCACCCCTCACCTCCTCAGCAGCGGCTGCCACATCACAAACCTGGCCCCTCATAAACGCTGCCGAGTTCCACAGCTTGAGTCACCTACTCCAACAGAACAGCTCCGTCACCCTCAGCCCAGCACACTCAGAGCAGAGTGGAGGCTCCCCGCGTCATCCTGATAACGCATCCACCACCTCCAACGGCTCTGCTCCTGGCTACCCTCACTCAGGAAGCCAATCCGACTCGGAAGACTCCACTCGTGATGCCTCTTCACCTCAGAGATCCCCGGTGCCAGCACCTCCTTCACAGCCCAACTTCAGCGTTCATGCGCTCGCTTCTTTCAAACAGATCTCAGACTATCAAAGAGTAGCCGCTGCTGCAGCAGCCGCCGCTGCTGCCCAAAGTAAACACCACGACGACGTGGTCCACCACAAACAGCTGCAGCAGGCTCTGCAATTGCAGCACCAGCATCAGCAACAACAACAACAGCAGCAACAGCAACAACAACAATCCAGTCAACAAATTCACCACCACGTCTCTCACCACAATCACGGACTCCAACAGTCCCGGTCGTCCCCTCCCCTTAGCTCCGTCACCACCAGCATTTCCCCCAGTCAGCAGCAGTCGGGAGACGACGCCGTAGAGCCTGGAACCAATGGCCGCCTCTTGTGGGACTTCTTGCAACAGCTCCTCAACGACAGAGAAGGCAGATACTCTCGCTACATCGCGTGGCGCAATGCTGAGACCGGCGTCTTCAAGATCGTTGACCCACCCGGCCTCGCCCGTCTCTGGGGCATTCAGAAGAATCACCTCAGTATGAACTACGACAAGATGTCTCGCGCGCTGCGCTATTACTACCGTGTCAATATCTTGAGGAAAGTCCAGGGTGAGAGACATTGTTATCAGTTCTTAAGAAATCCCACCGAGCTCAGAAATATAAAAAATATCAGCTCGCTTAAAATGGTTGCGTTAACACCGCAGAGCCAACAGCGTCAGGCACAGCAGCCCCAGCAGTTGCAACAGCAGCAACTCCAGATCCCACAACAGCAGGCTATCCACGTGCAACAACAACAACTGACCAGTACCCAGTTGGTTTCAGAACGGTGTGACGATATTGAAGAGGGCCCTACCGACCTATCCATGGCCACCTTACACCAGCACAGCAGCAGTACCTCACAAGGCCTGCACCACCGTTCAGATTCTCCGCGCGACATGAGCTTAGACCAGCATTACATCAAGATGGAAGAAGACGACGTACCCATTTCCGTAGATTACGATGACTAACTTTCTGCATTAATACTATTACTATTGTTAATAATAAATGTTTAATTAAACCACCTAAGTTAGCATGTTGTGATGAAATAAAAACCAAGATTGCAGTACTAGCACGTAAGGTTTAATGCGAAGTGAGAGCACACCAAGTTTTTCCTCCCCTCTAGACATGTCGTTTGAGGAATAATTCTTTAGAAATACTGGTTCCAAACGAATTCCCGTTAAAATGTGTATAACTCTGAATGGTTCAACTGACCTTCCTCTGAATAACGACCTCTTCATTAGATACTTCAGAAACCTGCGCTCACATACCTGGCGCCTTGTTTAGATTTAGTAGCCTTGTCTCACTTTGCAATGAATTTCACTGAGGCTTCCGAAAGCCTTAAGTGGAACCAAAATTACTGTGATATCCAAAGCCTGTATATATTCCCTCCCTCTCATACTGCTAGAGTTAGATACTGGGCACTAAGATAGGTAAAAGGCCAATATGTCATAACCACAGCCAGCGTTGACCAATAGTTAGCCAAAACGTTGGGCGACTGTATACAATTTATTTTCGTTATTGCTCCAATCAAAGTCATCATAAAATTGAAACTTATCTTCACTCGTCTAAGTGTCTTGCCTTTTAGCTGTCTTATTATTGT
This sequence comes from Gammarus roeselii, assembly GCA_016164225.1. NCBI lineage: Eukaryota > Metazoa > Arthropoda > Malacostraca > Amphipoda > Gammaridae > Gammarus > Gammarus roeselii. The sequence goes on from SDVV010009306.1 coordinate 12,401, forward strand.
ATGCTGTTTAGTTGTTAAAATTGCTCATTAGCAATCTGTACAAAGTTTTCTTACCGCCCAGACGGGCAATTTCTGTCCAGAAGACAGCATTTCGTGCCGCACTTGTGTTGGTGATCGCAGAATGAAACCTCAAAGCAGCGTGTTAAGACGTGTACATCATTCACTTCTGTATAATTGGTTACGCACTCTTCCTACTGCTCTGTTTGTCAAACAAGACTGCAGTGAGGTGGCCTACGTCTGTATCTATATTGTGTGGAAGGTTGTTGCGAGAGCCCGGTACTGCTTCATCGCAGTCTTCTCTTCTTTATGACTCAATAAAGAAGGTAGTAGGCTGATTGGGCAGTGCTCTAGCTTTCTGTTTACTAGAATTATTTTTCTCTTTTAAATTTCCCTTGATGCCGCCCCTGTGAAAGGCATGTAGGTAGTTGTTCGCTCCATTATTGCCATGCAAACCGTGGCTTCATTCCAGTTCAAAAAACGTATGGCTTTTGTCTTTATTTTTTCACAGTTTGGAATAATTTTAATAAGTGAACAAATCTAATGTTAGCTTTTTTCAGTACCCTGCGTTTTTGTGCGAGCCACTTCTTGCATTGTAAATTGCGACATACATAGGAGAAGTGTGTTGTTTGTGCGACACTTCCTCTGCCCTCCACCAGTAATTTGGCCAGAGCTAATCCGATGACCTTTCTACACCTGCACAACCGAGATGACTCAGACAAGGACCAATTAGATTCATCGCTGTACTGCACAGCTTGCAGCGTAGATTGGTTTGCCAATCATCTTTACTCAGCCATCGAAACTATGGCAAGGACGACCTTGATCTGGCAAAGCAAAATTCATCATGACCCAAATTTGTTGTTTATTAATGTGTGCTCATTCTATGAATGATGTTCCTGTTTTGTTACCTCGTTTCTCTTATGTTCGCGCCCTACGGAGGAGCTCGCCAAGACTTATCAGAACTCCGGTGGAGATAAACCCATTAACTTTAACCTTCTCTTATGGCATTACTTAGGACTTACCTAGATGAAGACCTGCTGTTTGAAGCTCACAGTCATCATTATGAAGCGCTTTATGTCCTTCTATGTTAACCAAATGCACAATGACACTAAAGAGGAACTAAAGGCTTCAAGTATTGTGTTATTTGTTACAAAAGTGGTCAACTTCAAGGAAGCTGTCAACTCGTTGAGGCGACCTTGTGACAGTTTGTTGGGTAACGCTGAGGCTCAACAATTTATTGCAGTGCATTCCCCGCAGTTAATTTGTTAGCTTTCAATTTAAGTAGTATTATCCTCCGTTTCCCAACGCCCTTCGCTGTGAGCGCCCTTTTGTTACTCCGTCACGCGGTCCTGAGAGCGGGGTTATGCATTCCTGTCCCTGTGATACGTTAGGAACATTCCTGGCCCCATGTTGACGTGATGGTCGTTATGTTTACCTCTTTTGTTATTGTTGCTGCACTCCACTTCGTACTGTTGTCGCCTCTGGGAGCTTCCCGTTGAATCGTTTAGGCAGTTTTAGCGGCTACGTCCTATCCTTTCAAAGTACATCGTAACTGATGTCCCAACTTCTCGTTTGTCAACCTCGTGTAAAGTCTAACAATATTCGACTTACTAATTCTCTCATCTGTTGTACCATAACATTTCTCTTTCTTTCTCTTTTCTTTTCTCTCTCGTAACAAGCAATTATCTTTCAATTGGATCGACTTACCAATTCTCTCTTCTGTTGTACCATAACATTTCTCACTCTCCTTTCTCTTCTCTCTCTTAACAAGTAATTATCTTTCAATCTGATCAACTTACTAATTATCTGTTCCGTTGTACCATAATATTTCTCTCTCTCGTAACAAGCAATTGTCTTTCAATTGGAATACCTTTCTCTTTGTCCATAGATTCCTTTACCGTTAGAATTGACTTTAAAGTAGCTCAAAAGTACTCCACTTTCACATGTTTTTCTTCACACGCATTCAAATAGATATATAAATATATATTGACACCTGTAAAAATGTATTTATAAATAAACTTGTTTTATACAAACTTGACCTGGTCTGTTTTTCACCAGTTCCTGTACTACAACAGTATGACACCCGTGCACCATCTTAGAACATAGGTGCAGGGTTCAATGCCAGGAAGTAAACTAATGTAACCTCAGACAGCCCTTGAATTCACGTTGAAATAGTGTGAACCCCTTAGTGTAATATAATTATACTGAATTACAGATGTAAAAATATAAATATTCAGCCGGTGAAGGAGCAGATATTTTTCTGCTCGGCGATTATATGCCGATTTTTGAGCTACTCGCTGGTCTAAGGGAGGACGTAGAGAAAAGAAAACAGTAACGATGGAAGTTTAACAGAAATTATCATTTTTCGCTCTACATTTGTTGTGGACTGGATATAAAAGTAGAGCCAAGGAGTTACAGCAGACGTTGAGGGAAGAATACGACAACGTGAGAGGAGAGGACCTGAGAGATGTGGAGGAAGAATGGGAGACGTTAAGGGAAGCGTTGCTGAGATGTGCGAAGAAGGTGTGTGGTGCGCGCCGTGTGTGGAAAGGCTGCGAGTGGTGGAACGAGGAGGTCGAACTGGCGGTGGCACGGAAGAGAGGAGCGTTTGAAGAGTTGTTGCAGGTGAAGTCGGAGGTGACTCATGAAAGCTACAAAGAGAGGAGAAACGAGGTGAAGCGAGTGGTGAGAAGAGCCAAAAGGGACGCTGATGCCAGGTGGGGCAGGCGGTTGTGCCAGAATTTTGAGGGGAACAAACAGATGTTCTGGAAAGAGGGTGAGAAAGGGAGAGACCGGAAAGGAGTAAGTGGTGAAAGATGAAAACGGCCAGTTGTTGTTGGAAAGTGGTGATGTAGGGAAGAGGTGGGCCGAGAATTTTGATGAGTTGTTGAAAGTCGAGGATGACAGAGAGGCTGACATTATTGCTGTGGGTGGTGGTGCTCAGATGCCAGGGCTGGGAGAAAAACTTGTTGCGGACATTACCAGGAAAGAGGTGCAGGAGGCGGTGGACGTGTGAAAGCAGGGAAAGCCCCTGGTTTGGATGGAGTTGCGACCGAGTGCCTGAAGAAGGGTGGAGTAACGATTGTCGAATGGTTGGTGAGGTTACTGAACTTGTGTTTTGTGGCAGGCGTGGTGCCGAGTGAGTGGCGCAGTGCCTGCATTGTTCCGCTATATAAGGGCAAAGGAGATGAAAATGAATGCTGCAACTCGAGAGGTATCAGTCTATTATGTGTGGTTGATAAGTTTTACGGAAAAGTGCTGATCAAAAGGATTAGAGACTGTACGAACTGCGCAATTGGAGAGGAACAGTGTGGCTTTAGGAGTGGTAGAGGGTGTACCGATCAGATTTTTGAAGTGAGACAGGTCTGTGAAAAGTACTTTGCCAAAGGAAAGGATGTGTTCTGGGCCTTCATGGATCTGGAGAAGGCATACGACAGGATTGACAGGAAAGCGCTGTGGAGGGTGTTGCTTTTGTATGGAGTGGGCGGACATCTCTCCTCCGTCTCTGGCAGCCACACACCGGTGCTAAGCGGCGACAGATCAACAAGCGCAGGAGTAACAAGTGGAACGCTGTCGTCCCAGGTGAACTTGTCATCAGAGGATAAGTGACTTAAAGCGCGTTTACAGACGGAGTTAATTTTTTCTGTTAAGCCTTGCTCATTGGGTGATAGGCTGTAGTTAGTTTGGTCTTTATTTTTAAATTTCGGAGGACTTCATTGAAAAGTTCGTTTACAAATTCCCCCCCTCGATCGCCGACAATCTTGAGAGGACATCCATTTTCAGCGATGAATTGCATCAGGGCCTTGGAAACGACTTCAGCGGATTTGTTTGGAAGTGGGTAAACGGAAACGTACTTTGAAAAATGATCAACAATCGTCAGGCCATATTTGTTGCCGGAGTAACTCGTCGGTAATTCGATCAGATCGACACCCACACGGTCCATTGGATAACTAACCGGTGGGAATTCGCCAAGCGGAGCTTTCATTTGACCTTGCCATTTGCGTTTTTGACAATTAAGGCATTCACGAACGTAGCGCTTGGTATCTGATGTCATGTTAAACCAAAAGAATCGGTCGCGAGCTCTTTCCACGGTTCGGAGAAAACCCATGTGAGCGGATACCTTGGAGTCGTGGGAAAGTTCTAACGCAATCGGCACGAGTTTCCTTGGAACTACCGTTTGAATGTCGAGTCGTCCGTGTCGTCTATTAAATCGAGGGAGACGACACAGTATGCCATCGTCCATGAAGTATTCCTCGGCACCGCCCAATTTGGGAAGATCTGACTGGTCTCCCTCCAGGAATTTCACTACTTTTCCCCAGAACGGGTCAGCTAATTGCTCTTGTCTGATCAGTGATCGGTCGAGGGTCGGG
>SDVV010009307.1:0-16767 GCA_016164225.1 Gammarus roeselii
CTAAGAGGTGATGACAGCTCATCATCCTCTAAGAGGTGATGACAGCTCATCATCCTCTAAGAGGTCATGACAGCTCATCATCCTCTAAGAGGTCATGATAGCTCATCATCCTCTAAGAGGTCATGACAGCTCATCATCCTCTAAGAGGTGATGACAGCTCATCATCCTCTTGGAGATGATGACAGCTCATCATCCTCTAGGAGGTCATGACAGCTCATCATCCTCTAAGAGGTCATGACAGCTCATCATCATCTAAGAGGTGATGACAGCTCATCATCCTCCATGAGGTGATGACAGCTCATCATCCTCTAAATGAAACTGCTAACAAATGTATTTGGCTCGTGAAAACATAACAGAGTAAAACATCAATTCAATGGCTGATGCGTTTGTAATGTGACATTGAGGGAACACGAGATTTCGCACGTAATATATAAATTCAATTTTATGATAAATTTCATAATGTTATGCGTCAGCGTTCCAAAACATTTTGTCGATTTCAAAATTACATAATAATACCACTGGAGAGTAATTTAATTTAAGAAATATGTGCGACATATTTCTGTCTTTTCTTATTCGGGAATCTGCGAATGAAAATATCAATGTTTTTAAATACGTATGAAATAAATATTTTTTCTTCCTATTTAATTTAACCGGAATTGCATTTTTCTTTACGACTATCGAACGACTAAACGAGTCAGAGAGATGAACTATCCCCACGACAAATTTTGCCTTCTCTCTCAGACAAAAATAGTTGGGAAATAAGTGCAACTGTACCGTCCAACAACAATCAAGGCCTCTTTAAACGATTTTGTACACGGCTTCGGTTATCATTATTAAATTTGCCTCGAATCGAGCCGTTATCGAGATCGATTCTTCGAAATCATCCTTGAATACGTCCCTAGATCAGTGTGGGGAACAAAACCCTTCGATGCCTCGTCGGAGGAAGGAAAACTGTAACTTGTATATAATTGAAACCATCTAGTTCAGTATGAAGTGGACATCTGGAGTTTTGGAATATATGGAGAGTGACAGTGGTACATGATTTTTCCCCTTCCCATCCCTTTATCAACTGACAATGGTAGTCCCGCTCTGTGTTGTCTCCTAGATGTTTTACTCCTGTCGTATAGAGTAAAGGGCCAAGGTATTTTCCTTCATCTTGGAAGAATATCGTTCTAAGATTTTCTAGTAGTTAAATGCATATCATGGTTTTTAAGAAAATATGATTGTATTATGGTAAGAAAGCGTAGGTCGTAGTTGTTTTAGTTTGAAGTAAACCATCTTTGTGTTAAAATGTCCTGCGGTTGAGTACGTAATTCTTGACGCCGACCTGCGGGTGCTTGGAAGGCGGTCACCGCTTGGATTTCTGCCTGAGGCCGGCAGTGCATTCCGAACCATGGTGAGTGTAGGTTCTTCAATTTCGATGCTCTCCCAGGATGTAACAATTCATCTATGGATACTTCCGAACCTTCAACGTGACTCGAGACTAGAATAGTTGAGTGACTGTAGCGGTAGAAAGAACTAACATGAGTTATGTAGATTTATCAGCTGTAGTTACACTAGCATCTAGTTACAACATATTATAGCGCATCGAAGAGAAGATCATCGACGCCACTGAGGTGGCCACACGTGAGAAATTCCGCCAAATCAAAGTAAGTTCTTGAATACAATATCTGATGTGTATCATCGTGATGTGTCAATCCCATTGAAAGGTGTGTGATCATAAATATATGTCAAGATCTGTAAAGTGTGCTAAGGGAGATCAAATAATTCCCCACATAATGGTCCTATCGAAAACCGGACGGTTGACCAAGCCGTCATTGTTTGAAAATAGTTTAGCAGCAAGGTGTCATGACGACGACGCCATATTGGAAAATGCTCAGTGTCCAATGAAATAAAGTGCCCAGTGTGAATATAAAGCTAGAAGGAGTGATTTATATTCCATAATGAATCTTGTATAATATTTCCTGGATAATTCAGGAGATTAGTTGTCCTATATTTAATGTTTAGTTTAGTTCAGGAATTATGGTTGCACTGAATTGATGTTTTGTCTTTTCAATGATGTAGTTAGCAAAATTGGTAAATACGATCGCATGATGGTACACAGTCCGAAGTCATGGTAAGTTATCGTTTTCTAAACATTATAATGGGAAGAGCCAGGTTTTCTACTGGCACATAGTAAACGTAGATAATTGATGTTGATGTTTGATACTTTATTTTTCAAGATTAGCCTTGGTTGACAAAGTTGAATGCAATCCGGGTTATCATTGGAGATTACTTGGTCAAATGATGACAGTTTCTGCTATCAAAAACGGAAAAGGCCATAAAAAATTGTTAAACCTGATAGCAATTGGTGTCAATTTGAAGTTTGCCGTTCTATTTGTTGTCCGTGCTTTGAGAAGTAGTGTGCTTTTCTTGGATTAGGTTCCCGAAACATTTTAGGAAGACACAATTTCAATTGACAAGTAGTTAAATAACGTAGACCTATGTTGTGTCTACATGCTGTCAAGAGATGGCCAGTAGCGTTGTGAAGAAATCATAATTTTCTTGATTGATTCTGTGCTTATGAGAAGTAGTGACTTCTCTCGTGACAGGCTTGGAAACATTCCTGAACCATTAAGAAGTTAATATGGTTCCTGAACCCTTAAGAAGTTAATATGGTTTCTGAACCATTAAGAAGTTAATATGGAAGAATTCCTGAACCATTAAGAAGTTAATATGGTAGATCGTTGTTGTCTGTAAGTCATCAAGATCGAAGTCAAGTGTCAATAGATTAATTTTTCTTCTTCGTTTCTATGCCTTGAAATGTACTGTGCTTTTTACTGACAAGTTCTGGAAACATTTGAGAAAGGCGGAATTTGTTGACTAGTTAGTCAAGTAGACTCCGTAGTGAACGGATAAGGTTAAAAATTTATTCTAACGGATAAATCATCAAGGATTTCAAAATGCCGCTAATGATGGATGGTCTCAGTCGCAGCAATGGGACATATAAGGGCTCTTGCTATGAATGTGAGGCTAGCTGAAGGGCACATCCAAAAAGTAGTGAAGCTGCAAGAGCAGATCCAAGAGATCGAGGTAAGTGATGAAACAGTCAGCGAAGCCACACTCTCCAATATGGCAGCGGACCATGTGAATGAGTTAGACGAGATGAGGTTGTCATCACAAAGCGCAACCGCTTGATGGATGAGACAAGAGTTGGTCCACCTAGCAATGCCACTCCATCTGTTAGTGGAACAAGGAGGGTAGCATGAGTGAAGTTACCAACTCTTGAGATAAGGGAGTTCTCAGGGGACATACTCTCGTTCAATAGTTTTTGGTAGTCGTTCAAAACTATTGATGAGTCCAGATTTGGAACCCTCTGATAAATTCCATTATCTAAGTAGCAAGTTGAAGGGTCCTGCCCAAAGTGTGTTGAGGGGCTTCACACCCACAAATGAAGCATACCCTCAAGCAGTAGCACTGCTCAAGAAACAGTTTGGAGATCAGTCACGCGTTCAAATAGCTCATCTCTATGCTTTGGATAACATTCAAGCAAGTTCGGGATCCTTAGCATCCCTGCAGGAGTTCAAACAAATGATGGAGGCTCAATTGTGTCACCTGGAGACTGCAGGGATAGACTAAAACAAGTGCACGAATTGCAGCTTCATCTTAGTCAACCTGCTGAAGAGGAAACTATCTCCCACGATTTTAGAAGCTTGCAACGGTCACAAAGATAATTCGGGAGCCTGTAACATGAAAAATTTCCGCGCGGCACTGCGAGAAATCATAGTTAGAATGGAAGACTGTGGCACACAAGGTAAATCCCAAAATCTTGGGAAGCAAAGGCCAACTGCTTGCACTCAAAGATCAGCACAGAATGAAAGTCGTTTTAGAGGGAATCAAGGGGATAACTCCAAGCTTCTGAGCTCTGTTGGGTCATTTTAGGTAGGAACTTCTGGGTGTGGTCTACGTTCAGCAGATCACTCTGTGTATAGATGCACAAAATACCAGACCTCCGAGGTAAGGAAAGCTCGAGTATTTGAGCTGCGCCTTTGCTACAAGTGCTTCAAGGTGGGCCACAGAGCAACGGATTGCTCTGAAAAAGACCAATTCTTCTAAATGTGTTACAAGACTGGTCACCATGGTGCTTTATGTAACAAAAAAGGAAAGTATCCACAGTCAGATGACAAGTCTTCAGGTAATCAGAAAGGTATGGTTGCTGTGGCAACTGGTCCTGCAGCAAATGGTTCTGCTAGTGCAGCTACTGTTAATGCACTGGCAGCAGGATGTGGGAAAGCTACTGCCCTACCCACAGCAATGGTTAGTTTGAGAACCAAAGATGGAACAGAGCTTATGCGAGCTTTGTTTGATCAGGGCGCGCAGAGATCCTTCATTAAAAGAGGAATACTGAGCAATGGTGACACATCATGTCGTCATACCACCCTGACCATCGATGGTTTCAATAGTAAAGGTACAGAAACTGAGTATGACATCACCACAGTCACAATTGATGTGCCAACACATGCGAGCATATCCATGGATATGATAGTGGTTGACACTCTAGCTGAAAGACTCCACGTGAATGGAGTAAACGAGCTTGCTCAAAGGTTAACAGCCAAAGGACATAAACTGGCTGATTGTTTTGATAATGCAGTCCACTACCCTGTTGACATGCTCGTGGGAGCAGACTATTATTATAGCTTCATTATTTCTGAAGAACAGTATGAAGGGGTTACGATAATATCATCAAAGCTCAGAGACATGTTGTCTGGACCCATAACAAACAGAGAGCTGACATCCTGCACTCAGGCTGCAATCAACAAGGAACCTGAAAGAGATGTCGACCTGTTGTGGGAGCTAGATATCGTTGGGATATCGCAATAGGATGCTCACCCAGATGATAAAGCAGCCCTAGAGCAGTTCAACAGAAGCATCAGATTCTCTGAGGGTAAGTATGAAGCTAGACTGCCGAGGAAGGCATCTCATCCCACGCTGCCTATCAATTATCGTTTGGCCCAGGGAAGACTGGTTAGTAATCTCAAGCGTTTGAGGTCAGAATCTGAATTCTTGAAGCTCTATGACGGTGTAATGCAAGAACAGTTGCAGAAAAGTATCATCGAAAAGGTAAGTAACATGAAACCGATGGATGTTGGTCATTAAGTTCCACACCATTCAGTAAAGAAGGATTTCCCGACAACACCTCCTGCGTGTGGTATTTGATTGTTCGGCTAAACCACACATTGATGCAGTTAGTCTGAATTATTGTTTGTACCCTGGACCATCCATGGTCCCTGAGGTACATCAAATGTTGAAGCGATCCAGATTGAGGGCGCTAGCTGCCTGTTCTGATATTGCAAAGGCATTCTTGATGGTAAGGTTAGATGAGCAGGGCAGGGATTTTACTAGGTTTCTATGGCCTAGATATCCCAAGGATCCTGACAGTCCCATAGCCACTTATCGCTTCAAGGTCATCCTCTTTGAAGCGACCTGCTCTCAATTTATCTTTAATACAACCATTGATCACCACTTTGAAAAATATGGTGGACAAAGGAGCATTGCTGATAAGATCAAAAAGAATATCTACGTGGATAACCTCTTGAGCACAGCTGAGTTTAAAGAATTCCATGGTTCATCCAAGGAAATCTTGGGTGAAGCTGGGCTCAACCTCAGGGAATGGGCAACAAATGATCCAGAGCTCTAAATGATTACAGGAAAGGAAGGTGAGTCAGATGTCAGACTTATTGTTCCTGTCCTGGGACTCAGATGGGACACAGTCCAGGACACCTTAGCAGTAGCTCCCAAAGAGCTAGAATCAGGTGAGTCAACTAAGAGAACCATCTTGCGGGGTGTAGCCACACAGTTTGATCCCCTTGGATTAATGACCCCCATCACCATCAAAGCTAATTCCTAATGAAGGAAATTTAGCAGTCAAAGGTGAGTTGGTATGATGATCTTCCAGAATATATTGAAGTGAAATGGGAGAAGATCAAGAAAGAGTTCCCAATGATCAAACGCAACGCAAAAATTGGTAAGTCAGTGACCCTACACACATTTGTAGCTGCATCCACAGCAGCATATGGAGCTGTTGTGTATGGGTCAGTGAAGGTAAGGCAACACTGTTGATGGCAAAGGGACGGATTGCACTTGAAAAAAACACTTTCTGTACCAAGATTGGAATTGACTGCAGCGCTACTTGGAACAAGGCTGACCAGGTATGTATGTGAGGCTTTTGAAAGGAAAGTCAACATTGAAGATATTCTCATGTTGTCAGGCAGTCAAGTTGTCTTGGGTTGGATCCACTCAGCTAGTCCCCTAGAGACGCACATGCAAAACCCGAAGCTAAACATAAAGAAAGCTCTCCCTAATGCTAACTGGCACTATGTTCCCACTAGTCAAAATCCTGCAGACTTGGTAACTCGAGGAGTAAGCCCGTGGAAACTCAAGTCAGGTCACCTGTGGTGGCATAGACTCAAGAACATAGTGGAACTCCAGGAGTGGGAAAACTTTCCAACTCAAGTGCACACAGTAACACTAAATAAAGCTGAAGAGATCCCACCCCCGAGCCTTTCCTACTTGCAGTTGCAAACTAATGTTGCACCTTCAAGAAGTTGATCAACACTCTGGGGTGGGTGAAGAAATTCATTGAGTGCCTAAAGGTTAAGGTAAACGGTAAGTCAGAAATTAATTTAAACGGTAAGTCAAAGGGTAATTCAAATGGTAAGTCGAAGGGTATGGTAAATGGTAAGTCAAATGGTAATCCTAATGGTAAATTGGTGAACAATGGTAAGAGACAACCAATGGGTCTGACTCTCAATGAGAAGGAATGGTCTGAGAGCTGGGCAGTCAAAGCACTTCAGCAAGAAGTATTTGCGGATGAGATAAAATTCATTCGCAATCCCAGTTCGCAATCCCAGTTCCAGCAACTCCACCTAACGCTCAGAAGTGACAAATTAGTAGTGGTAAGTAGATTCACGGAAGCTGAGGTGGAGGAATCTGTAAAATATCCAGTCCTACTACCTGCCGAACACCGGATCATCGATATGATTATCGAAGAGAGTCACAAAACAAGACACCACATGGTAATAAACCACGTCGTGGCCGGCCTACGTCACAAGTGGTACATACCGAGAGCCCGACAAAGAGTAAAAAACAAAATCAGAAAGTGCATGCAATGTAGATGGGAACGTGGGACGCATTTCCGTGGATACCAACCTCTCCTCCACCAAGTTATCGAGTTACTCAGTCACGTCCTTTCGCGGTAACTGGTGTAGATTTTGCCGGTCCCCTTTATGTTAAGGAAGGGACTCAAGTTGAAAAAAGGTACATCGCCTTGTACACTTGTGCATCCATTCGTGCGGTTCACCTGGAAGTTGCCAAGGACCTGTCCGCAGAATCATTCCTAAGAATCCAACAAAGATTTTCCGCTCGTCGTTTCTATCCCTAAATGTTGATCAGTGATAAGGAATCAAACTTTGTGAGTTCCACCTAAATCTTGGGAGGAACATCACTGTGAACGAAATACCCTGCATCAAAATAAATGCAAGTGGCATTTTGACCCCAGTCGGGCTCCTTGGTTCGGAGGCTTCTACGAGAGAATAGTGAAGATGGTCAAACCGTATCTTCAGAAAATGTTACACATAGCTATGGTGACAGAAGACGAACTGCACACTGTACTTTGTGAGATAGAAGCCGACCTCTATGACCGTCCGCTAACATTTATTTCAGACTCAGTTGATGACTATGAACCACTGACGCCTTCCCAGCTGATGCTTGGAAATCGTCTAGACAGCATATGTGTCGCAACGCCTGATCCGGAGGAAGAATATGATTCCTCCATGTTCACAGCAGAACTTTTCACGCGCCGCCAGAAAAACATCCAAAGGGTTTTGCACCGGTTCCAAAACAGGTGCAGAAAAGAGTATCTGACCATTCTACGGCATTACGCCACAGAAGCCAGGGAAATCATCGCACCCAAAGTGGGTGATATAGTTCAGATCCACGACGAAGGTCTCATGCTACCATGGAGCCTGGGCCGGGTCATCGACCTTCATAATGGAAAGGATGGTCACGTACGAAGCGTGAAATTAAAAAACGCGCGGTGGGACCGTCAGTCGACCGGTAGTATTACTCTACCCATTAGAAGTACAAACGAAAGAATCTTTGGATGTTTCTCCCGAGTTGTCGGAACCAAACCAGGCACTCCTGCCCGATGCAAACGACGGGCAAGGAAACAAAATTTGCCGGGTCACCCGTGACAAGGGAGACAGCTTAAACACAACAGCTGTAAGTGAGCCAGGCGCTGCTAGACTCAAAAGAGCAGCGGCTCTAGTTGCAAGAAAACGAATGGTCACTCAGCTACATTGAGTGACAATACGCATTTCTCTCGGGAGGGAGTGTGTGAGGAACAAAACCCACTATGCCTCGTCGGAGGAAGGAAAACTGTAACTTGTATATAATTGGAACCATCTCGTTCAGTATGACGTTGACATCTTGAGTCTTGGAATGTATGGTGAGTGGCAGTGGTCCTTGATTTTCCCCTTCCCATCCCTTTCTCAACTGCCAATGGTGTTCCCGCTCTGTGTTGTCTCCTAGATGTTTTTCCTCTGACGTATAGAGTAAAGGGCCAAGGTATTTCCCTTTATCACGGAAGTATAAGATTTTCTAGTATTTAAATGCATATCATGGTTTTCAAGATTTTATGATTGTATTATGGTAAGAAAGCGTAAGTCGTACTAGTTTTAGTTTGAAGTAAACCATCTTTGTGTATAAATGTCTTGAGGTTGAGTACGTAATTCTTGGCACCGGCCTGCGGGTGCTTGGAAGGCGGTCACCGCTTGGATATCTGACTGAGGCCGGCAGTGCATTCCGAACCATGGTGAGTGTAGGTTCTTCAATTTCGGTGCTCTCCCAGGATGTAACAATTCATCTATGGATACTTTCGAACCTTCAACGTGACTCGAGACTAGAATAGTTGAGTGACTGTAGCGGTAGAAAGAACTAACATGAGTTATGTAGATTTATCAGCTGTAGTTACACTGTAGCATCTAGTTACAACATATGACAGTGTATCGTAGAAAAGATCATCGACGCTATTGAGGTGGCCACACGTGAGAAATTTTGCCAAATCAAAGTAAGTTCTACAATACAATATCTGATGTGTATCACAGCGATGTGTCCATCCCATTCAAATGTGTGTGTGATCATAAATATATGTAAAGATCTGCAAAGTGTGCTAAGGGAGAGAAAATAATTCCCCACAATCAGACCTGACCGATCTGCTCGCAATTATATTTCTAATGTAATTTGTGAGTATTGAAATGATTTTTTTTTAATAATTGGCTGTAGCAAAAATCTATTCAACTAAGAGATAACGTGTTATGCAGGAAGTTGGTCTCCTACGTAAGGTTCATTAGACGCTGCAGGACAATTGTGACAGACTCCCTGGCCTTGTAGGAGGAGGGGGATGTATTCAGAGCGGCGCCTCTTGTTGCCTGCTGGGGTCAATACATTGCTCCGAAAACAGTGGCCACCAAAACAATGGACTCAAGGCCATCAATCTCTGCGGCCTCTCGCCAGCGCTGGTCAAGGCGAGCCTTGGGAGGCGGGCAAAGATCGGTCAGCCTGCGGCGCGAGGCACATCGGGCCGGGTACAGGTTTGACCTTCCGGGGCTCGGCTGACCCGATTTATCGGTGTAGTGGGTTAAGTTAAACCCGTGGGTTACCTGCAGTCACAACAATAGCTACGGCCCGCCTACCGGAGCTAGCCGCCTACCGCAACAAGACGCTTACCGCTGTAGGTCACCCAGCGCAACAAGCCATGGGCGGCTTGTTGCGGTGGGCAAATGGCCCACCGCAACATGCTGCCAAATCCAACAAGCCGCGCACCTCAACAAGTCGCTCTTCGCAACAAACCGCCCACCACAACAAACCGCCCACCGCAATAAACCGCCCACCGCAACAAGCCGCCTGCCGTTACAAGCAACCCACCGTTACAAGCTGCCGTACGCTACAAGCCGCCTACCGCGACCAGCGGCCCACTGCAACAAGTCATCCAGCACAATAATCCTATCAGCGCAACAAGACACATTCCACAAAAAGCCGCCTACCGCAACAAACTGCCCACTGCAACAAGCCGCCCACCACAACAATTTATCCACCGAACGAACCGCTCGCCGCAACAAGCTGCCCACTACAACAAACCACCCATAGCAACAAGCCGCCCGCCGCAACAAGCGACCCATCTCAACAAGCCGCCAACTGTAACAAGTCGCCCACCACAACAACTCGCCCACCACAACAACCTGCCCAGTGTAACAAGCTACTTACCGTAACAAGTTGATTAACGCAATAAGCCGCCCAGCTTAGAACGCCGCCCGCTGCAGGAAGCTACCCATCGCAAAAAAATTATCCAACGCAAGAAGCCGCCTAGCGCACCAAGCCACTCATCCCAACAAGAGGCAAAAGGCAACATGCTGCTTTAAGTAAGAAGCGGCCTAGAGTAACAACCTGCCTAACGTAAAAAGCCTCCCACGAATACAAGCTATCCCCTCAACAAGCCTCCTTTCTGTCTTCCAACCAACAGGTAGTCTCCTGTCTTGGCCTCTTCTGACTTCTTGTCTTTGGATTGCTTAAAAATGTTCCACGAGGCTCGGTCATGGGCTAATAAAGAGGGTCAACGACAAGGTTTTAATCCGGGCGCAAGGGTCGACAGCAGGCTCTACAGAGACAAAGAGCCAGTCTTCGTGAGGGGGGGGGGATTGGAAGGGAAGGGAGGATATGTTCCATGTTTGGATATCCTTAGACAGCGCGGACTATGAACACTGTTGTTAATCAATTCTTGCGGCAATCATCGAATCCTTCCCAACCAATTTGTTTTATAATAGAACTCAAAGAAGTGGGATTTTAAAAATTTAAAGACTTATATTAAATCACAGATATTATCTTGGAACCAAGAACACTCATTACGTCTACATTAAATGAAAAACTTATTTATTTGAAGATAGGATCACTATTTGTTTTTGGCAATGTCCGCAGTGGCAGTGAAAGCAAAGAAGCCCGCAGCAGCAGTAAAGGCATAGAAGGGTCTTCATTTTTTTGTCACGGCAAGTCTTCAACACCTTAGGTGTTTTCACATCCAACAAACGACGTCATAAACTGCGACGCGTAGAGGCTGGTCCGTTTTCCCATTTGTTTACTTGCTATGTTGCCATGACGACGCTCTCAGCGACACGCTAGGGTGCTTCGTATCAAATTGACCAATAAGCCACAATAGCCCGTAGCAAACTCTAAGATAATATTGGAATCTTGATGTAGAATTCGCCGCCGGACGATCTCTTCAATGAACATTTCGTTAATGGTATTAATGATAGATAGACTCACAGAATAGTTCGCTTGATCCCTTCAATGAACATTTCGTTTATTGTATTAATGATAGCTAGACTCAAAGAATAGTTCGCTTGATCCCTTCAATGAACATTTCGTTTATTGTATTAATGATAGCTAGACTCAAAGAATAGTTCGCTTGATCCCTTCAATGAACATTTCGTTTATTGTATTAATGATAACTAGACTCACATAATAGTTCGCTTGATCCCTTCAGTGAACATTTCGTTTATTGTATTAATGATAGCTAGACTCAAAGAATAGTTCGCTTGATCCCTTCAATGAACATTTCGTTTATTGTATTAATGATAACTAGACTCACATAATAGTTCGCTTGATCCCTTCAGTGAACATTTCGTTTATTGTATTAATGATAGCTAGACTCAAAGAATAGTTCGCTTGATCCCTTCAATGAACATTTCGTTTATTGTATTAATGATAACTAGACTCACATAATAGTTCGCTTGATCCCTTCAGTGAACATTTCGTTTATTGTATTAATGATAGCTAGACTCAAAGAATAGTTCGCTTGATCCCTTCAATGAACATTTCGTTTATGGTATTAATGATAACTAGACTCACATAATAGTTCGCTTGATCCCTTCAATGAACATTTCGTGTATGGTATTAATGATAACTAGACTCACAGAATAGTTCGCTTGATCCCTTCAGTGAACATTTCGTTCATGGTATTAATGATAGCTAGACTCACAGAATAGTTCGCTTGATCCCTTCAATGAACATTTCGTTTATGGTATTAATGATAACTAGACGCACAGAATAGTTCGCTTGATTCCTTCAATGAACATTTCATTTATGGTATTAATGATAGTTAGACTCACATACTAGTTCGCTTGATCCCTTCAATGAACATTTCGTTTATGGTATTAATGATAGTTAGACTCACATACTAGTTCGCTTGATCCCTTCAATGAACATTTCGTTTATGGTATTAATGATAACTAGACGCACAGAATAGTTAGCTTGATCCTTTCAATGAACATTTCATTTATGGTATTAATGATAGCTAGACTCACAGAATAGTTTGCTTGATCCCTTCAATAAACATCTCGTTTATGGTAATAATGATAGCTAGACTCACAGAATAGTTCGCTTGATCCCTTCAATGAACATTTCGTTTATGTGATTAATGATAACCAGACGCACAAAATCGTTCGCTTGGTCTGAACCTTCAATGAACATTTCGTTTATGGTATTATTGATAACTGCGCACAGAATAGTTCGCTTGATCCCTTCAATGAACATTTCGCTTATGGTATTAATTATAACTAGACGCACAAAATAGTTCACTTGATCCCTTCAATGAACATTTCATTTATGGTATTAATGATAACTAGACGCACAGAATAGTTTGCTTGATCCCTTCAATGAACATTTAGTTTATGGTATTAATGATGGTTAGACTCACAGAATAGTTCGCTTGATCCCTACAATTAACATTTCGTTTATGGTATTAATGATAGCTAGACGCACAGAATAGTTCGCTTGATACCTTCAATGAATATTTCGTTTATGGTATTAATGATGTTTAGACTCACAGAATAGTTCGCTTGATCCCTCCAACGAACATTTCGTTTATGGTATTAAAGATAACTAGACGCACAGAATAGTTCGCTTGATCCTTTCAATGAACATTTCGTTTATGGTATTAATGATAGTTAGACTCACAGAATAGTTCGCTTGATTCCTTCAATGAACATTTCGTTTATGGTATTAATGATAACTAGACGCACAGAATAGTTCGCTTGATTCCTTCAATGAACATTTCGTTTATGGTATTAATGATAGCTAGACGCACAGAATAGTTCGCTTGATCCGTTCAATGAACATTTCGTTTATGGTATTAATGATAACTAGACGCACAGAATAGTTTGTTTGATCCGTTCAATGAACATTTCGTTTATGGTATTGATTATAACTAGACGCACAGAATAGTTCGCTTGATCCCTTCAATGAACATTTAGTTTATGGTATTAATGATAACTAGACGCACAGAATAGTTTGCTTGATCCGTTCAATGAACATTTTTTCGTTTATGGTATTAATTATAACTAGACGCACAGAATAGTTCGCTTGATCCCTTCAATGAACATTTTGTTTATGATACTAATGATAACTAGACGCACAGAATAGTTTGCTTGAACCCTTCAATGAACATTTCGGTTATGGTATTACTGATAACTAGACGCACATAATAGTTCGCTTGAATCTAATAAAGTGATTCCATTGGAAGTGACCTGTACAACACACGAGGCTTGTTTCGGGTACCATCATCCTAATAGAATGTTCATCACACAATATTTTACAGGAAATAGAATCTCACCAACAAAGACGTTCGAAACTATCCCTCATGACCAACCATTACATGATTCGTTACCAATCATCAGTCACACAACTGTGTGACCGACTCCCCAGCTCAGGCTCCTCACCAACATGACTATGACCAAAATATTTATCCTCTTTTGATGTGACCCGAGGTTACATTCCAGATATGATGAATGGCACAGTCATTTGTTGGCTTGATGATGTATTATCGGCCAACAATCAACCAATTTAGTATACTGTTCAGTAAATATTGGAAGACAATTCTGTCACAGTGGATTGAATTATGTCATAGTGGGGTGAATTGCGTCATTGTGGAGTAAATTCTGTCATAGTGGGGTAGATTACGTCATAGTGGGGTATATTCCATCATAGTGGGGTAAATTCTGTCATAATGGAATGAATTCCGTCATAGTGGGGTAAGCTTCGTCATAGTGGGGTAAATTCCGTCATATTGGAAAAAATTCCGTCATAGTGGGGTAAACTCCGTCACAGTGGTGTAAATACCGTCATAGTGGGGTAAGTTCCGTCAGAGTAGGGTAAATTCCGTCATAGTGGTTTAAATTCCGTCATGGTGGAATAAAATGTAATTTTGATCCAGTAGATTTGTTTTGTATTCACGTCGATCACTTTCACCTAACGATTGATGTGAGCTAATATTTGTAATGCGTCTCAGCTGCTTTTTTTACAGAAACTCTACTGTGACCAGGCCTCTTTGAGTCGCGATTGATGAGGTCTCATCGAAGATTGGCCTCATCAAGGGCCTTTGAGTAGCGATTGATGTGATCTCACCAAAGATTGACCTCATCGAGGTTCTTTGAGTCGCGATTGATGTGGTCTCACCAAAGATTGACCTCCTCATGGGCCTTTGAGTCGTGATTGATGCGGTCTCACCAAAGATTGACCTAATTAAGGGCCTTTGAGTCGCGATTGATGCGGTCTCACCAAAGATTGACCTAATCAAGGGCCTTTGAGTCTCGATTGGTGTGGTCTCATCAAAGATTGACCTCATCAAGGGTCTTTAAGTCGCGATTGATGTGGTCTAATCAAAGATTGACCTCATCAAGGGCACTCACGATCCAGACCACTTTATCGTGATCCAGACAGCTGTTGTTGACTGGTGCGGTGTGTTGAACGCTTCCTCACACGCCGATCAGCGGTCACTAACTGACTCTCGAGAATTCAGTACGTACACATTTTCTCAGGCAGTCTTCCATTGGCTTTCGTCTAAGAAAAATATTTTGTCAATTAACTGACAAATTGTGATATTTGCCAAATATTTTTGACAAAAAGTGTTTTCAGTTACGAAATTGCCGGTAGGGATGAAAAAGATCGGATATGCAACAATTTTTTTCCAGCGTAGCCTTCACCTGCAAGCCGTTTTTTATCCACGGCGTTAATGGGCTGGACTTCTAACCATTTAAGAGACCGGCTAGAATGTCTCACTCGGGGTCAGGTAGGCGCGAGCCTACAACCTCCAGCCCCCAATGGACGTCTGTTGTGAGGAGTGCCAGACACGCTACCCACTCGGCCACCAAGCTGGTGCCACTCGCCCACCGAGCTGGTCCACTTGGCCACCGAGCTGGCCCACTCGGCCACCGAGCTGGTCCCCTTGGCCACCGAGCTGGTCCACTTGGCCACCAAGCTGGTCCACTTGGCCACCGAGCTGGTCCAATTGGCCACCGAGCTGATCCACTTGGCCACCGAGCTGGTCCACTTGGCCACCAAGCTAGTCCACTCGGCCGCCGAGCTGGTCCACTTGGCCCCCGAGCTGATCTACTTGGCCACTGAGCTGGTCCATTTGGCCACCGAGCTGGTCCACTTGGCCACCGAGCTAGTGCACTCGGCCACCGAGCTGGTCCACTTGGCCACCGAGCTGATCTGCTTGGCCACTGAGCTGGTCCAATTGGCCACCGAGCTGGTCCACTTGGCCACCGAGCTGGTCCACTTGGCCACCGAGCTAGTCCAGTCGGCCCACGAGCTGGTCCACTTGGCCCCCGAGCTGATCTACTTGGCCACCGAGCTGGTCCACTTGGCCACCGAGCTGGTCCACTGGGCCACTGAGCTGGTCCACTTGGCCACCTAACTGCTGCCGCTTGGTCTGAGCATATAAAAATGACAATTCACCTTTGAATTCAACAATGGGCAGAATTCGATGACTTTCTTATTCAATGGCAAAACAATTATCCCTGTTATGCGTTGAAAGGCTTATATCAGTGGTTCATATTAACATCATGGCTTAGGTTTGCTTACGACAATCATCGCCGACTACTTTGGCAGATGAACAACGTGACAACAATCATCAAAATGCATTGTAAATCTTCAAAACTTCACATTTTTTAAATGTTCAGTTATTTCGCGAATACTAAGTTTGAATTCGTATTAAAACATTAAAGTTACATTTAATAAACGTAGTCTGACTTGGAGGTTTTGGAACGAAATTTCATAAAGAGCCGAGACTCTCTGTTTGCATCATCGCCGCCGGCACACGTCACGCTCGACTCTTTCACTAATGCTGCCGAGGAGCAGCAGCCCTGCACCGTCGCCGCCGGCATACGTCACACCCGACTCTTTCACTAATGCTGCCGAGGAGCAGCAGCCCTGCACCGTTGCCGCCGGCACACACCACTCCCGACTCTTTCACTAATGCTGCCGAGGAGCAGCAGCCCTGCACCGTCTAACGCTGCCGAGGAGCAGCAGCCCTGCACTGTCGCCGACGGCACACACCACTCCCGACTCTTTCACTAATGCTGCCGAGGAGCAGCAGCGCTGCACCGTTGCCGCCGACACACACCACTCCCGACTCTTTCACTAATGCTGCCGAGGAGCAGCAGCCCTGCACCGTTGCCGCCGGCACACACCACTCCCGACTCTTTCACTAATGCTGCCGAGGAGCAGCAGCCCTGCACCGTCTAACGCTGCCGAGGAGCAGCAGCCCTGCACTGTCGCCGACGGCACACACCACTCCCGACTCTTTCACTAATGCTGCCGAGGAGCAGCAGCGCTGCACCGTTGCCGCCGACACACACCACTCCCGACTCTTTCACTAATGCTGCCGAGGAGCAG
>SDVV010009308.1:0-16765 GCA_016164225.1 Gammarus roeselii
GTATATATATGTATATATATGTATGTATATGTATGTATATGTATGTATATGTATGTATATGTATGTATATGTATGTATATGTATGTATATATATGTATGTATATGTATGTATATGTATGTATATGTGGGTATATATGTATATATATGAATATATATGTATATATATATGTATATATAAATATATAAATATATATATATATATATATGGCTGTTGAGCCAGTTGCTATTTGCTGATGATACGGCCCTGGTTGCGGATATGGAGGAGAAGCTATGTAGGCTAGTGTCTGAGTTTGGTAGAGTGTGTGAGAGGAGGAAGCTTCGAGTGAACGTGGGTAAGAGTAATGTAATTGAAAGCTCGAGAACTGTCGATGCGAGCAAAATTAGTGTCTGCAGGTGTACCTGCAGACGTTTCCATCATATAGTTACGCCCTGCAATTTTTTCTATCATGTATGTGGTGCCAATCTTCCATCATATGCACCCGATTAAGTTTTTCTCTTGTATACGCATTCCTTATGTCTACGAGGATAAAATAAACAAGATAACATAATAGATCATGAGCTTATGTTTATAACTTGAGTAAGTTCAGTAGGTCGATGACTCGTTTATACTTGTTTTCGAGATAATGTAATAATGATGTCTCTCTTTTATATCTAGGTGGTGACCCCCCTGCGCAGATGCCCCCCGGTACATTCCGCAAGCCGACGTTTATAGACATGATCCGCGAGGAGTATCAAGCCTGCAGGGAGTGTGTGGGGCTTATCGACCTCTCCTCCTTCACCAAGATTGACATTACGGTGAGGGGGGCTCCTTGTTGATGCTGCAATTGTTGCTGGATGTGAAATTACCAAGGTATTTTGAGGTGGGTTAGGTAGCAATTGTTGCACAGTATGGCGTGATTGGGTTGGTAATGCTTTACGTGGAATAGATGAATAGGTGCAATGAAGATTTACGAGGAATAGGTGAGCAGGTGCATGAGGATTTGCATGGTTTAGGTGAGCTAGTGCATGAGGATTTACGTGGATTAGGTGAGCATGTTAATTATGCTTAAGACGAAATAGCAGGTTAATAAATGCTTTTCGTGGGGTAAGTTAGTAGTAATGCTTTTAGGAGAAAAGGTGGGCGGGTTAGGGAAGCTTTTTGTGGCATAAGGGAGCCGGGGAAATGCTTTACATGGAATAGGAGAACGGGTCAGTGATGCTTGTTGTGGCATAGATGAACGGGTTAGTGATGCCCCACATGGAATATGTGAACGGGGTATGTGAGGCTCTACATGGAATAGGTGAGTGGGTTGTGCGTTTTTTGTTGAAAACAAAAGCGGGTTAGTGATGCTTTTTAGGAAATGGGAGAGTGGGTTAGTGGTGCTTTACACGGAAAAGGTGGATGGGTTAGTGATGTTTTTTGGGAAATAGGTGAACGGATTAGTGATGCTGCAATGTGAAATCAAGAGCTGTTAGACCGAATAAGAAGTGGAATGAATGAAGACTAAATTAGTGACTTACCTGACGGTCAAAACGTAAGTTATTTATCATAGTTGAGCCCAGATAGCAGTTCAATCCCCGGGAGGCCAGTTGCTTTAGCTTGGCTACTTATGCAAGGCAAGAACCATTGGTTCTTCATATGAAGAAATTTATTATTTACATGAATTGACTGCAACAATACTGATATAGACACTAGGCCGAATACAGCAGGAAGGGGGGTGTCCGACGGCAAGGCTCACCTTATACTCCTCTCATACACTCACACAACTTAGCCCTTTTGCTCCAAAGGGTCCGGTTGGAAGACCCCGCAACTCACACCACCACACGACCATTCCTCCTTCTACAGACAACACATCTATACCATCACCACACGACCATTCCTCGTCCTTCAGACAACACATTTATGCATAAACAGATACACACACACACACACTTCACAGCCCTTGCCATGGGCGAACACAGTTAAAACGGTCCTGAGGGGTCACCTGCCCTTGGTGAACGTTGAGGAGTTGGGGTTGCCCAGAGGTGACCGGGTCCACCTGTCGCGGCTGAGGTGTGGGCACCGTACGGCTCTCCAGTTACACCAGCATGGACTGGGGAATGTCCCTTCCGACTTTTGTCTGCGATGCAGGAGTTCGCCCGGTACGGTCGAGCACGTCATGACGTCGTGCCCGGCCGTAGCACCCGGCTGCCTCGACTACAATATCACGTCGGTACGTGATCTGTGGGAACGCCCGAAATACAGCATCAACTTCCTCAGGGATATAGGCATAATATGAATGCCTGCATCTGCTAGAACATCCATAATATGTACATGTCGGTGGGTTCCTGAGCTTTGGGTTGTGCTCTGGCTGTGGCTCCTTCAGGAGTCACAGCCTGGAGGAGTTTGGGTTGAGCAACGACAACACACACTCTGGGGCAAGAGTGCGATCCGAAGCCAGTGTCAGCAGCTGGGCCCGACATTGAAACTCGGTCATCTTTGCTACGTTATAGTGACCATTCAGTTTCTCAACACGACGCTAGCTAAAAGCGGGAAAGCTCACCAGCACAGCGTCAAAAACATTTTCCTCTCACGGCTATCCATTGCACGCTCTCTCGCTACCTACACACTTATGACTTTCCCAACGCCTGCTTCATGCCGTTCATCCACTTAAACTTCGGTCTACCTCTACGCCTAAGTCCACTAACATCCGCCTTCATCCCCCTTTTCACTAATATCACATCATCCATCCTCACCATGTCTGACTGCAACAAGGTGTCTGATAAATTTATCAGGGATAATGACGGGTTGGTGAAGAAGATAGCTAGATACAGCTATCCATCCTACAGTTGCGAACGGTGGCAAATGGACATAGACTCCAGCACACTAGAAAGCCATGTCACTCTTACCTAATCTGCCTACAGTTGCTTCCTTCTTCCCCGTACAGGCACTCCCATTCGCTCCAACTTCCACTGTCTTTTTATTTGCTAGCTCCTTATTTTTAACATTTTCATGTTCATTTATTAATTTTTTATTACATTTTACTTGTAGCCCAATTATCATCAACTCTTTGCAACTTCTAATCATACAGATACAGACACTAGGCCGCACCCCCAGAAAGGGGGGTGGCCGATGGCAAAGGGCACCTCACACCCTCACACGCTCACACTCACTCAACTTGGCCCTTTTGTGCTGAAGGGTCCGGCTGGTACCCCTTCAACATACACTCTGGGTCACGAGTGCAGTCCGAGGATCCGTCGTCAGCAGCAGGGCCCGACAGTTTTCACTGGTTTACCCCCGCCTCGTCTTAATGGCCGAGCCCCCACCACACACGACCATCCCGACAACGGGATGCCAAGGGCGGGAATGCCCGTCAGAGCAACGTCAAAATCAAACATTCACAAACCATTTTCCACTCACGCCTGTTTATTGCACGCTCTCTCGTCACCTCCACATTCATGTTTCTCCTTCCTAACTCCTGCTTCACACCATCCATCCACCCACCCAAACTTCGGTCTACCTCTAGGCCTGCGACCACTCGCCTCCGCATTCATCCCCCTTTTCACCAATCTTCCTTCATCCATCCTCTCCATGTACCCGAACCATCTCAGAACACACGAATCCACTCTCTTCCAACTTTTTCACCATCCCTGTTCTGATTCGAACCACGTCGTTGGTGATCCGGTCTCTCAGTGTTACTCCAGCCATGCTCCTCAAACATTTCATCTCGAAAACATTCAAACCTTCTTCTCTCCTCTGCTCTCACCTCCCAAGTCTCAGCTCCGTAGAGCACAGTTGGGACAACAACACCCTCATACAGCCCTCTCTTTGCTTCCATCCCAACGTCCTACAGCTCACTACATTCTTTAGTGCACCCAACACTTCACATCCCTCCACTCGCGCCTTCACTTCAGCTCCCACTGGTTCAGTCATCTCCACATGGGAGCCCAGATACTTAAAACATTGAACTTCCTCCAAGAGCACTCCATTTAGGGTGACACTAATTTTGCTTGCATCGACAGTCCTCGAGCATCTCGTTACTTCATTCTTACACCGCGTTCACTCGAAGCTTCCTCCTCTCACACACTCAATTTGGCATTTGAGCAACTGGCTCAACTGCCAACTTCGCCCATTCGCTTTCAACAGCTCCAAGCCACGACCCAGCACACTCGCGTTCACCTCCCTGACCGCTCCATCCATGTAGATATTAAACAGCCATGGAGACATCACTCAGCCTTGTCTCAATCCCACTTTCACTGTGAACCAATCACTCGCCTCGCTTCCCTCTCCACACATGCTCGGCTGCCAGCACTAAAACTCTGCACCGCTTTCAACAAATGTCCGCCCACTCCATACAAACGCAACACCCTCCACAGCGCTTCCCTGTCAATCTTGTCGTACGCTTTCTCCAGATCCATGAAGTCCCAGAACACATCCTTTCCTTTGGCATAGTACTTCTCACATACCTGTCTCACTGCAAAAATCTGATCGGTACACCCTCAACCACACCCAAAGCCACACTCTTCCTCTCAAATTGCGCAGTCCGTACAGTCTCTAATCCTTTTGATCAGCACTCTCCCGTACAACTTACCAACCACACATAACAGACTGATACCTCTCAAGTTGCAGCATTCATTTTTATCTCTTTTGCCCTTACATAGCGGAACAATGCAAGCACTGCGCCACTCACTCGGTACCACGCCTGCCGCAAAACACAAGTTCAGTAACCTCACCAACCATTCAACAATCGTTACTCCACCCTTCTTCAGGCACTTGGTCGCAGCGCCATCCAAACCAGGGGCTTTCCCTGCTTTCATTACGTCCACCGCCTCCCGCACCTCTTCCCTGGTTATGTC
Organism: Gammarus roeselii; assembly: GCA_016164225.1. Lineage (NCBI taxonomy): Eukaryota > Metazoa > Arthropoda > Malacostraca > Amphipoda > Gammaridae > Gammarus > Gammarus roeselii. Next base: position 4,816 of record SDVV010009308.1, read on the forward strand.
CGCAACAAGTTTTTCTCCCAAAACTGGCATCCGAGCACTACCACCAACAGCAACAATGTCAGCCTCTCTGTCATCCTCGACATTCAACAACTCATCAAAATACTTGGCCCACCTCTTCCGTACAGTACCACTTTTCAACAACAACAGGCCGTTTTCATCTTTCACCACTTCCTCCTTTCCGGTCTCTCCCTTTCTCATCCTCTTCACCTCTTTCCAGAACATCTTTTTGTTCTCCTCAAAATTCCGGCACAACCGTCTGCTTCACCGGGCATCAGCGTCCCTTTTGGCTCTCCTCACCTCCCGCTTCACCTCGGTTCTCCTCTCTTTGTAGCTTTCATAAGCTACCACCGACTTCACCTGCAACCACTCCTCAAACGCTCCTCTTTTCTGTGCCACCGCCAGGTTGACCTCCTCGTTCCACCACTCGAAACCTTTCTTTTTGCACCCGCCCACACGGCGCGCACCACTCACCTTCTTCGCACATCTCAGCAACGCATCTCTTAACGCCTCCCATTCTTCCTCCATATCTCTCAGGTCCTGTTCTCTCACGTTGTTATATTCTTACCGCAACGCCTGCTGGAACTCCTCGGCTCTACTTCTCACATTCAGTCCACTCACTTTTACTACCTCTCGTCCTCCTCCCACTCGTTTGTTGCCCTTCCACTTCTGCTCCACTCGTAATCTACCTTCCACCAGCAGATGGTCAGACACTCCTCCACCCTCCCCTCTCAACACCCGCACATCCAGCCGCCTCCCCATCACTCTCCTCGATATCAGCACAAAATCTATCGGTGATCTCTCCATCTCTGCACCATGAGCCATCTTTACCCATGTGCACTTGTGGATATCTCGCTTCTTGAACAAACTGTTCCCGAACACTAACTCCTGCTCCATACACAGACCTATCAGGTTTTCTCCCCTTCCATTTCTACCGGGAACGGCATACCTTCCTATCACATTCTCTACCAATACATCTCCAACTCACGCATTGAGTTCACTCAGTACAACTACATTGAAATGACCTCCAAAACTCTCAAAACACTCGGGTCAGTCCAGAATGGCTTTCTCTCCTCTTCCCTCCTCTCGCTGCCAGGTCCGTTAGCACGCACAGATACCCATCTTTCTACGCCCAACTTAACTTTCATCTACATCAATCTTAAGGACACCTCCTTCCACTCGGTAACGCTACTAGCCAACCGATCACTCAATATCAAGACCGCACCTTCTCGTGCCTAACCTTCCACCACACCAAACTTTATTCCTTTTACCTCACCAAACTCACATTCTCCTTACCTTTCAATTTCGTCTCACTCAGCGCCAACACATCAAACTTCCTCCTCACAATCATCTCATCAATCTCCCTCCTCTGTACATCATTCGTACTACAGTCACGCACATTCAGCTACCCTAACAATTGGGTTCGGAGAGGCGTGAGCCTTTCCTCCCCCCGCTCGTCTTGCCGTTTTTGATGAAGGGTTTTACAGAGAACGGGATTCCTAGATCCTTCGCTTCGCCCCTTTTAGTCGCCTTTTACGACACGTAGGGGTTACGGTAGCACGATTCTACTCCCGGCTACGATGCGCTCTTATAATCGCCTTCTACGTCATGCGGTGGATACGGTTGCAAGATTCTAAAGCTCCGGCTACAAGGCGGTATGATAAGATTACGAATCATGATAAGATGGCATATTTCCTGCAAGTGGATCATTGATTAAATTGGAAGTGAACTGAAACAAAAATGGAACGTCAACAATGGTACAGATACAAACACTAGGCCGAATCCCCCAGAAAGGGGGGTGACCGACGGCAAAGCGCACCTCACACCCTCATACGCTCACACTCACACAACTTAGCCCTTTTGCGCTAAAGGGTCGGCCGGTAAACCCACAATACACACTCTGGGTCACGAGTGCAATCCTAGGTTCCGTTGTCAGCAGCAGGGCCCGACAGTTTTCACTGGTTTCCCCCCGCCGCATCATGACCGGGCCCCCCCCACTCGCAACCATTCCGACGACGTGATGCCAAGGGCGAGAAAGCCCATCAGAACAGCGTCAAAGATCAGTGATAACAATGGAAAAGGCATAAATATTTTGAAATTATAATTGAACGAAGCTCGGGACCGGCGGGACGTATGTGCTTAGACATAGCAAGAGTGAAACTCTGCCCTCTGTGGAACTTTGTTTTAGGCATTGCTATCTTTCTATTCAGAGACCGAGATGTGCGACAGCAAGCTGTCGCACTACAATGCTTCTCATGTAGTCGGTGAATGGGTTAGTTATGCTTTTTATGGAATGGATGAGAGATGTAGTAATGCTTCTAATGGAAAAGGTGGAAAAATTAGTGAAGCTTTTTGTGGAATAGGTGAAAGAGGATGTAATGCTTATCATGGAATAGGTGAGAGGTAGTAATGCTTCTCATGAAATAGGTTTGAGAGGTTGTAATGCTTTTCATGGAATAGGTGAGAGGTAGTAAAGCTTCTCATGGAATAGGTGGGAGGAAGTAATGCTTTCTATGGAATAGGTTAGTGAGGTAGTAATGCTGCTCATGGCTTGGATGGACAAGTTAGTGATGCTTCTCTTGGTCCGTGAACGGGTCAGTGATGCTTCGAATGGAGTAGGTGAACGGGTTAGTGATGCTTCTCATGGAATAGGTGAACGGGTCAGTGATGCCTTTTTGTGGCATAGATGAGTGTTAGTGATTCTGTACATGCAATAAGAGAGCGGGCTGGCGATACTTTTCGTTGAATATACGAGTGGATTTGTGATGCTTTATATACAAGAGGTGAGCAGGTTAGTGATGCCTTTTGTGGTGTAGGTGAACGGGTTAGTGATTCATTTTGTGGGTCATGTGAGCGTGTGAGTGGGTCGAGGACGTTTTTCGTGGAATATGTGAGTGGGTTACTAATGATTTTCTTGGTGGGGGTTAATAATATTATTTGTAGAAAAATGAACAGGTTACTGATACATTACTCTGATGCATCAGTAACCTGCTGATGCACGAGCTGTTCGTTTTACTGCCTTTTGCACTGTCGTCTGTGTTTGTGGGGGGGGGGAACCAACTTGACTGTTTGTAACGATAGTGCCAATAACCTCAAGTCCACGGTAGTCAGGGACTGTCGTTTGTGTTTGTGAGGGGGTAAGCAAGTTAACTGTTTGTAACGATACTGTCAATAACCTCAAGTCCACGGTAGTCAGGGACTGTCGTCTGTGTTGTGGGTGGTAAGCAACTTGACTGTTTGTAACGATATTGTCAATAACCTCAAGTCCACGGAAGTCAGGGACTGTCGTTTGTGTTTGTGAGGGGGTAAGCAAGTTGACTGTTTGTAACGATATTGTCAATAACCTCAAGTCCACGGTAGTCATGGACTGTCGTCTGTGTTGTGGGTGGTAAGCAACTTGACTGTTTGTAACGATATTGTCAATAACCTCAAGTCCACGGAAGTCAGGGACTGTCGTTTGTGTTTGTGAGGGGGTAAGCAAGTTGACTGTTTGTAACGATATTGTCAATAACCTCAAGTCCACGGTAGTCATGGACTGTCGTCTGTGTTGTGGGTGGTAAGCAACTTGACTGTTTGTAACGATATTGTCAATAACCTCAAGTCCACGGAAGTCAGGGACTGTCGTTTGTGTTTGTGAGGGGGTAAGCAAGTTGACTGTTTGTAACGATATTGTCAATAACCTCAAGTCCACGGTAGTCATGGACTGTCGTCTGTGTTGTGGGTGGTAAGCAACTTGACTGTTTGTAACGATATTGTCAATAACCTCAAGTCCACGGTAGTCAGGGATAGAAGCCGAAAAACATATCAGCACGACTGATATACGGCAGTCCTCAGTAAGGTAGCATCTCATCATGACGACTGCTATACGACAGCCCTCAGAAAAGTAGCTTCTCTTCAAGACGACTCCTATACGACAGTCCTCAGTAAGGTGGTATATCTTTGAATACCTAGTTTCATTGGTGCTAATCGACACCAGATTGAAATTGTTTCTGGCTTTCCTTGTCAAAGCTAATTGTTCTGGACCGTCAGTTGCTGTATTGAATGATATGGTTAGAACAGTATCAAAGTAAAGCGCACTTCAATAGCTTGCTGTTAACCTGCCAAAGGCAACCCATGAGATGGTTGCCATGCCAGCTTGAAGTTCTGTTTGTGAAGCACATGGAATCGGTCGCGCCGTAAACCCCTCCTCTTCTTCTCTAATCTAATCATGCTGTCACATTTCTTTCTTTCTTGCTCACTTATTGAAATGGAGCTTGATCGTCTTACTGAAAGAAACGGACCCATTGCCTTATGCCCGATGTTGTTGCTCAACCCCAACTCCCCCTGCGATGGAGGAGCCACAGCCAGCGCACAACCCAAAGCTCGGGAACCCACCGGCATGTCCATGTTAAGGATGTCTTAGCCGATGCAGGCATTTATATTAAGCCTACATCCCTGAGGAAGTTGATGCTGTCTTTCGGGCGTTCCCTCATATCACGTACCGATGTGATTATATGGTCGAGTCGGCCGAGTGCTACGGCTGGGCACGACGTCTTGACGTGCTCGACCGTATCGGGCAAACCCCTGCATTGCAGACAAAGGTAGGAGGGGACATTCCTCAGTCTATGCTGGTATAACTAGAGGGCCGTATGATGCCCACGCACCTCAGCCGCGACAGGTGGACCCGGCCACCTCTGGGCAACCCCAACTCCTCCACGTCCTTCTCAGGCGGGCGACTCCCCAGGACTGTGTTAACTCTGTTTTCGCCCGATACAAAGGCTGTGAATTGTTTGTGTGTATCTGTTTGTGCATAGATGTGTTGTTTGTAGGACGAGGAATGGTCGTGTGGAGATTGCCGAACTGTGTTGCTGGTGTTTTGTGTTGGTGTCTGTTGGTTTGACGGGGGTTCAGTAGGTGGTGGCAGGGATGGTTCTGGTCTACCATTTTGTTGAAAAATTGAGTCACTCTCATATCAAGATGATGTTTGAGAGGGAGGACCTTGGTTTCCTCATGCAGCTGGAAAATTGGCGTGGACTGTGTACAGCCCGTTGCGATGCGCAACGCCGTGTTCTGTATCCTTTGTAAGGAATTAATATGTGTGGGTGCAAGGTCAGAGGACCAGGCGGTGTTTGCGTAGGAGATACAGACACTAGGCCGCAACCCTCAGAAAGGGGAGTAGCCGACGGCAAGGCGCACCTCATACGCTCACACTCACACAACTTAGCCCTTTTGTGCTAAAGGGTCCGGCCGGTACCCCCTTAACATACACTCTGGGTCACGAGTGCAGTCCGAGGATCCGTCGTCAGCAGCATAGCCCTACAGTTTTCACTGGTTTACCCCCGCCGCGTCATAATGACTGGGTACTGTAGGAGATGATGGGCCTAATAAATTGTTTGAAGAGTGTTGTAATTGATTCTTTGGAGTGACCGTAGGTGGTTGTGGTAAACATCCGGGACACATTCAGTCTTGGTACAGCTTTAGCGCCAATGTTGTTGGTGTGAGGTTTGAATGTCATCCTCGTGTCATAAATTACTCCAAGGATTGTGGTAGTGGGACAGTGGGGTAGAAGTATTGTTAAGCGTAACATGGGGGTGAACACGTTGTTTACTGTTGTCTGGTGTTGATAATGTTAGGGGAGACTTGCTAGCTGACACCCTCATTCTGATATTCAGCAGCCAGACTTCAAGATAATGCAGGTACTGCTGAAGGTGTGGAGCGGCGATCTCGTGTTTTGGTGTTATGTGATTATTAAAAGGTCGTCCGCATATGAGCTGATATAGGTGTTGGGTTCTGTTGGATTTGGCAGGTCGTGCATGAAGGCTTAAAAAGGGGAGGGGGAAAGGACGGAGCCCAGTGGGACACCTTTGGGGAAGTGGCGCGTACGGGATGGCTTGTTATTATAGACAGTGTGTGCTTGTCTGCCTGAGAGAAAATTTGCATTCCATTTCTTGTATTTTGGATGTATCTGTGTGTTCTGTATTTTTTTCATGAGGACGTGTATTGGAACTGTGTCGAAGGCCAGACTAATGTCGATAGCGCATACCAGGGTTTGTTTGGCTGGCTTCTTTTCAATCAGGCCTCCATGGATGGTCTGGGTGAGGTTTGTGAAGAGATTGGTTGTCGAGTGTTGGGTCCTGAAACCGTGTTGTGTGGGGGGAGAGTGGAATTTGCCCGTAACAAGCTTAACAGACTTCATTCAGAAGACTCGGCAACTTAAGGAGAATCTTCATTTAGTAACACCCACTAAACATTATTTGTTACAACAGGTCACTAATTTTGCATTCATCTTTCGGCGCTGTAAGATCATCGACTCCGTGAGCTAGCCAATTAGCAACCTGTTTTTTACTATTTTAATTTTGTGATAACAATGTGTCTCCGGTCCTTTGAGGACGTTTTTACCCTCCCAGGTACTTGCCATGTGTGAATATCAGTTTAATGAACTTGCTTTGCCTGTCAAAGAACCCATACGTCACGCCTTCAATTTTTTTGTTGTCTCAACATGTCACAGCCTAAACGGATAAAATGTGTTGTAAATAGCTGCTTTTCATGTAACTACTAATCTGAAGATCTTCAGTTCTTCATTTCCTAAATTTTTTTGCAAATATCATGATTGTGTGGATGTTTAACTTATTATGAATTTATATCAAAAGGGCTAAGTTGTGTGAGTGTATGAAGGTGTGAGGTGCGCTTTGCCGTCAGCCACACCCCTTTCTGGGGGATGCGGCCTAGTGTCTGTATCTGTATCAATCTTCTGTACAGGCCGAAGTTATCTCCTTTTCTTTGCATTCTGTTGACATAAAGATGTTCTATTTCCAGTGTTTGACATAAAGATGTTCTATTTCCAGTGTTTATTGCGTGGCCGATCTTGAGATTGTATGTTCAATTAACACAATAATCTCTGCCTTGCTGGATGCACTTAATATCACGACTTGATCTGTTCCAGCACCTTCTCAATGCCGGTAAATTGTTGATCACATGGCTTTGAAGATGTCTCGTGATGGGTCGCGTAATTTATGGTCACATTCCTTCAAAATAGTTCTCAATACACCATCCTGCAGATGTTATGTAGGTCCGGTAGCCTAATGTTTTCGTTTATTTCTGCTGTTTATTTGAGTGTGCCAGCAGACCAGTGGTTGTGTGACGTCAACGCAACATCTGCATTGCATACCCAGAAGCCGGCAGCGTGCATCATAACTATTGTGTCTCGGCAGCCTAATCGGTTAACGTAGTTCAAAAATGAGTTGTAACTATTGTTTAGTAACAGTCTTTGCAGCCTTTAACTTGTTTTGACTTGTGGTGGCTCTTAACCGCTATCTCTATTCCCTTCTTAATTCCTCTCCCTGTGCTTTTGAATCCCATCCTACCCTTTCTATTGGTGTTTCAAAGTGTTCTCACTTCACTCTTTCACCATTCGTCTTCATATATATTCTTTAATTTTTCACCTGTTCTTCTATTTTCGTATCATACATCTATCTTAATTTTTCTTATTTTATTTCACACTTCTTGAATCTCTCTCCCCTTGACCTGTTTTTTCCATCACCTCTCCCTCCATCTCCCTCCCCCGACCCCCTTCCGACAGAGTGTAGGGGATCACCCCGAGGCAGACATGGACGCCCCTCGCCTCGACACTGTGAGTCACAGCTCCTCCCCACCACAGTGCCAGCGCCTCAGTCCTCTTCCCTCCACAGCATGATAACAAGCTTCAGTCTTCCTGCTTCACAACTGCCTGACATTCTCCTATTAAAATGTTCCATCTGTTATCAATAGTTTCGTAATTCCTGGTATCACAGGTAATGGAAACGGTCTCTTCATTTACGGCATGTTGTGTTTATCCTGGCAATGCTCTCGTTCCCTCCGTATATGTAGTTCTGATGCCACTTGTTGGTGATGTGGTCGTGTTGTATAGCTTCTTACACAATTTATGCCGAATGTTTCTAACGAGCATAAATGAGCATGGGATCATCATTCAAAAATCTCCTAGTGGCCGTAACAAGGAATCAACCCCGCGGCTCCTGGTGCACCAGAGGCTGTCCAACACATGGTATTATAGAACCGTAAATCTTCATTCGACAACTATGGTGTTGGGCTGCAGTGTTTCTGACATAGTTAGTCCATTTGTTGATATTCATGATGTTTTGTAGCCCTCTGATGCCAAATGTTTCATAGGGATTTTATTTTAATTTGTTTTTCTCCCGGTTGAAAGATTACCACCAAACTTTTTTTCCATCAAATTCATTTCCTGAAGTTTTTTCCGCCTTGCATGTCACTTCTTGAATGCTTCATATTCGTTTCATATATCTGAGTAATTTCTGTCTCCTCTTGCATCTGTGAAGTGTCTCTCCACGGGAGGCGGCTGGTGTGACTCTTGCGTATAGGTTGACCGCTTCATGTCTGTGACTCTCTTTAGTATGTTTTATTGGTGGGCGCCGTGCCATGACCGCTTGACGTCTGTGGCTTTCTGTAGTATGGGTTGGAGCCACGCCGGTCATTCGCGTCTCTTCAATTGTTAAAACCGTTATTGTAGCTCCATTGTGTACTAATTGTAATATTTTGTCTAAAGGAGCCAATGCATGCCAATTTTTGCTCTGTGTCTTCATGTGAGTTTTGTCTAACCGTGACTACAAAGCCTCCCAGCTTGCATGCTGCGTCGCCAGGCCGATTTTGCTCGAGATGCAACATTTTTATAGATCTCGTAATTTTTAGTAACTGCGGCTAACGTCTGCTACTGGAAACAAACAAGCTTGTAATTATTGATATTCATTAACAACTACTGAAGTTGACATGAATATTCTCACATCTAATCTTGCCCCAATAAATTGTTTAGTTTCTTGTACTTTGCTCTTATTTGGAGCGTTACTGTTGCCTTCCCAACTATTTTCCTCCCTGTGTAGCTTGGCGACTGCCAAGTTCTTATTCATAACCAATTTTTGTTTGTAAGCCCTATGATATTTCAGTTCATTATCCCGCCATTTATTGTTATATGTTGATAACCGGATGAATTCCATTTAGGTTGGCATTTCTGTGTCGTCGTGCATCATGTCAGTCACTACGCCAAGCCAGTTACTACAAACAATCGCTGAAAATCCTCTACCGTAGTTTTTTACAAAGCTGCTCGGAGACATCCTCGTAATGTATCCCTTTTTTAATTGCCTTTATCAATATCATTTGTCCCCATCGCATCTGATGATAACTGTGCTACCCGCTTTGCTTCCTGTTTCAGCACATTCTCATGCAAAGATCGCTTTCTCTCCCTAAACTTATTTCAAAATGTTTGTTTTTCAATCAGGATTCAAATTCCTCACCTATCAATTATTGATGCCACCTTCTGTAGCTATGGTGCTTTGGTTTGCTATAAAGCAAACGGAGGATTATTATACATTTCGCAAAGAGGGGTTGATCTTTTCATGTTGACGTCGATTTTTTTTGTCTTCACAATTAATGTGCCGTCGAACGTCATTGACCTAAGTTTATTTTCATAATTTATTTTTGTCCAAGACTTGTTGGATGTTAGTGGCCTGTTTAAAGAGTTTGATCATTAAATGGACTGTATATGACACCCTCAGAGTACCAGCGTCGGAGACCCTCACGAGTATCCAGACAAGGTAGGTAACTGCCGGTGGGCTTCTTAGTTATCGTCTCTCTCTTGCTATTTGCTTGAATCAAACCAAACACGGTGGCTTCATGTCATTCGCTGTACAGCTCTAGTGCCCCGACTCTTGAGACTAAAGGGCTCTCGGCTATCAAGTACACTGCCCCCTTAGTGATAGACCTGGTGTTGTGCCTGACATGTGAGTGCTGTTGGCAAGCGTCGAGTTGATGTTAGTCGAAATCACCATGCATTATTATTAGATGCAGTGTCAGCGAATGGGCGGTAGCAGTTTTTGACTGAGCGGGTGCCCGTTGTTGGTCAGCAGATAGAATATAGCTAGCTGATTGTGTTATCTGGAGCATATATATATGTATTCTACACCTCATGTCATGAAACCAGCTAACTTCAGCACGTGGTTACTCTGGCGACTACTTGGATAGCTGCATTACAAAGTGCTAGTTATGTTTCTGCTCCTCCTCGTAATTTTTTTAAAATCATATTAGGTTCTCAGCCAAGGAGTTCCAGCAGGCGTTGAAGGAAGAATATGACAACATGAGAGGACAGGATCTGAGAGATGTGGAGGAAGAATGGGAGACGTTAAGGGATGCGTTGCTAAGTTGTGCGAAGAAGGTGTGTGGTGCGCGCCGTGTGGGCGGGTGCAGAAGGAAAGGCTGTGAGTGGTGTAACGAGGAGGTCAAACTGGCGGTGGCACGGAAAAGAAGTGCGTTTGAGGAGTGGTTGCAGGTGAAGTCGGAGGTGGCTTATGAAAGCTACAAAGAGAGGAGAAACGAGGTGAAGCGGGTGGTGAGGGGAGCCAAAAAGGATGCTGATGCCTGGTGGGGCAGACGGTTGTGCCAGAATTTTGAGAAGAACAAAAAGATGCTCTGGAAAGAGGTTAAAAGGGTGAGAAAGGGAGAGACCGGGAAAGAGGAAGTGGTGAAAGATGAAAACGGTCAGTTGTTGTTGGAAAATGGTGATGTACCGAAGAGGTGAGCCGAGTATTTTGATGAGTTGTTGAATGTCGAGGATGACAAGAGAGGCTGACATTGTTGCTGTGGGTGGCAGTGCTCGGATGCCAGTTTTATGTGAAAGCCTTGTTGCGGATATTACCAGGGAAGAGGTGCAGGAGGCGGTGGACGTGATGAAAGCAGGGAAAGCCCCTGGTTTGGATGGCGCTGCGACCGAGTGCCTGAAGAAGGGGGGAGTAATGATTGTCGAATGGTTGGTGAGGTTACTGAACTTGTGTTTTGCGGCAGGCGTGGTACCGAGTGAGTGGCGCAGTGCCTGCAGTGTTCCGCTATGTAAGGGCAAAGGAGATAAAAATGAATGCTGCAACTCGAGAGGTATCAGTGTTATGTGTGGTTGGTAAGTTGTACGGGAGAGTGCTGATCAAAAGGATTAGAGACTGTACGGACTGCGCAATTGGAGAGGAAGAGTGTGGTTTTAGGTGTGGTAGAGGGTGTACCGATCAGATTTTTGCAGTGAGACAGGTATGTGAGAAGTACCTTGCTGAAGGAAAGGATGTGTTCTGGGCCTTCATGGATCTAGAAAAGGCATACGACAGAATTGACAGGGAAGCGCTGTGGAGAAGGTTGCGTGTATATGGAGTGGGCGGACATCTGTTGAAAGCAGTGCAGAGTTTTTATGCTGACAGCCGAGCATGTGTCGAAGTGTGGAGTGAGATGAGTGATTGGTTTACAGTGAAAGTGGGACTGAGACAAGGGTGCGTGATGTCTCCCTGGCTGTTCAACCTCTGTATGGATGGAGTGGTCAGGGAAGTGAACGCGAGTGTGCTGGGACGTGGCTTGGAACTGTTGCAAGCGAATGGGCAGAATTGGCAGTTGAGCCAGTTGCTATTTGCTGATGATATGGCCCTGGTTGCGAATTCGGAGGAGAAGGTATGTAGGCTTGTGTCTGAGTTTGGTAGAGTGTGTGAGAGGAGGAAGCTTCCAGTGAAGGTGGGTAAGAGTAAAGTAATGAGATGCTCGAGGACTGTCGATGCGAGGAAAATTAGTGTCACCCTAAATGGAGAGCTCTTGGAGGAGGTTCAGTGTTATAAGTATCTCGGCTCCCATGTGAAGAAAACTGAACTAGTGGAAGCTGAAGTGTAGGCGCGAGTGAAGAAGGGATGTAAAGTGTTGGGTGCACTAAAGAGTGTAATGAGCTGTAGGATTTTGGGGATGGAAGTAAAGAGAGGGCTGTATGAGGGTGTTGTTGTCCCAACTGTACTCTACGGAGCTGAGGCTTGGGGGGTGAGAGCAGAGGAGAGAAGAAGGTTGAATGTTTTCGAGATGAAATGTCTGAGGAGCATGACTGGAGTAACGCTGAGAGACCGGATCACCAACGACGTGGTTCGAATCAGAACTGGGATGCTGAAGGAGTTGG
>SDVV010009310.1:0-16765 GCA_016164225.1 Gammarus roeselii
GTATCACCAGTATAAAGACTGGTGCACGAGAGCGCAACGGCAAACAGAAGTATCGCCAGTATAAAGACTGGTGCACGAGAGCGCAACGGCAAACAGAGTATCGCCAGTTGATTGTCAACACGCGCAAGAAATTTGACTAACTTCTGGGGGAAAGATAAGCTCCAAAACTCCTTCCTTGTCGCTAACTCTGGCTCAAAATGTGTTTATCTGTGGCAATGATTTCAGTCTTTATTTAGGACATGAATCATCCCAACACATCTTTCTGTAATCTCATAACTAAATATATCGGGGATCACGGGTCTCGCACTCCTTTATTCTTAATTTTCGTACCAAAAAATAACTATTTTTTACATTCTCTCCAGTGTTTAGTGAAGAAGCCGAAGAGTTTTTTCCACATATCTTTGTTGATTAGAGCAACTCATTTATCCCAAAACTTGATCTTAGTAAACAAAGGGACTACAAAAATATTATCAACTTTAATTAAATCAAATGTAACACAACGACGAATAATCATTAAAAAACTTTGAAGCCATTAACGATTTACTTCGTTTACGCTATCACAAAATTGATATCATTTTTTTCACTGCGAGCTGGCTAACAATTTCTACCAAAGACCTATACACATGTGATGACTCTAACAATCTCTACCAAAGACCTGTATACATGTGATGACTCTAACAATCTCTACCAAAGACCTGTATACATGTGAAGACTCTACCAATCTCTAACAAAGACCTGTATACATGTGATGACTCTACCATTCTCTACCAAAGACCTGTATACATGTGATGACTCTACCAATCTCTTCCAAAGACCTGTATACATGTGATGACTCAACCAATCTCTACCAATGACCTGTATACATGTGATGACTATACAAATCTCTACCAAAGACCTGTACATGTGATGACTCTACCAATCTCTACCAAAGACCTGTATACATGATATGACTCTACCAATCTCTACCAAAGACCTTTATACATGTGATGACTATACCAATCTCTACCAAAGACCCATACATGTGATGACTCTACCAATCTCTACCAAAGACCTGTATACATGTGATGACTCTAACAATCTCTACCAAAGACCTGTATACTTGTGATGACTCGAATAATCTCTACCAAAGACCTGTATACATGTGATGACTCTACCAATCTCTACCAAAGACCTGTATACATGTGATGACTCTACCAATCTCTACCAAAGACCTGTATACATGTGATGACTCTAACAATCTCTACCAAAGACCTGTATACATGTGATGACTCCAACAATCTCTACCAAAGACCTGTATACTTGTGATGACTCTAACAATCTCTACCAAAGACCTGTATACATGTGATGACTCAACCAATCTCTACCAAAGACCTGTATACTTGTGATGACTCTAACAATCTCTACCAAAGACCTGTATACATGCGATGACTCAACCAATCTCTACCAAAGACCTGTATACTTGCGATGACTCTAACAATCTCTACCAAAGACCTGTATACATTTGATGACTCTTACAATCTCTACCAAAGACCTGTATACTTGTGATGACTCTAACTATCTCTACCAAAGACCTGTATACATGGGATGACTCTACCAACCTCTACCAAAGACCTGTATACATGTGATGACTCTAACAATCTCTACCAAAGACCTGTATACATGTGATGACTCTAACTATCTCTACCAAAGACCTGTATACATGTGATGACTCTAACAATCTCTACCAAAGACCTGTATACATGTGATGACTCTAACTATCTCTACCAAAGACCTATACACATGTGATGACTCTAACAATCTCTACCAAAGACCAGTATACATGTGATGACTCTAACAATCTCTACCAAAGACCAGTATACATGTGATGACTAGCATTCGTATCATTCCTCAAAGACCAGAAAATGAACGTGACGGAATTTTAAACAAAATTAACAATTTCTGTATCCTTGCCTTATGATAATTCAATATTTTTCAAAATCTGAGCTCAAAATATAAGTGTATTAATGTTTTATTCAATATACAACATGCAATAACTCGCTACTAAACTTTATTAGGTCCTTGAACCTTGCTAACATGAATGGTATTAATATATGTGGTAACATCAATCTGAACCTCCTCAATTCGAATGATGCTGGTACCTCTTATGCTAGCAACTGTTTGAATAGCCCTTCGCTCTCTCCAATAATCACATAGCACACTAAAATATCAGCTCCCTCGTCTTCCTAAAAAATATAGTATACTGAAAAATTTCCCATGTGAATTTATCTCGTGAATGCTTCTTTCTAACATCCCTGACCATCTAATTACTTTTTTTAGTATTTTTTTCACACAAAACGTCAAATAGCAATATAATAAATTCAATTATGAAATTTCGTCTGATAAATGGTCGATCGATTAGATCATTGCGATCTGATTTGAGAAAAGATTACTTTGGTGACATATTTAATAATCCTTATCCTGGAGAAGTTATCAAAGACTTCACTACAGTTTGATATCAAACCTATCACAATTGTTGCCCAATAAACAGTAGAACTTTGTCCTATAAAAACTAAGGAAGGCAATGATCACCAACATCATTTTGAGGAACATTTTGAAACGGAAGGCCAATTTTATATTACATAAGCAGAAGATAATTTTTGAAGGATTTATCTGTCCGATTTGGAAGTCTTGTAACGAATCAATCAGTAGATCTATTGATCACTATTTTCTTGACCAATTCAACAATTTTAATGACGGCGTTGTAAAAAAATAGAATCCAATTAAACAACATTTCCTGTGCATTGGGTTCTGATAGGAAGAAAGTGACCAAAAAGTAATTTATTCAATGACATTACTTACGGAGATACTTTAGCGCTGACATCTCAAATGTGTTTGATAATTTCTTTGTAAATGTTGGCAAAACAATAACAGAATTCTGTGAGGACTCTGCAAATTGATCGCGTTCATACACGTGCTTTTGATGACTCTGCAATTGATCGTGTTCACACACGTGTTCTATGACGACTCTGCGATTGATCGTGTTCACACACGTGTTTTGTGACGAATCTGCAACTGATCGTGTTCACACACGTTTTCTGGGACGACTGTGTGATTGATCGTGTTCATACACGTGTTCTATGACGATTCTGCGATTGATCGTGTTCACACACGTTTTCTGTGACGACTGTGTGATTGATCGTGTTCACACACGTGTTCTATGACGACTCTGCGATTAATCGTGTTCACACACGTTTTCTGTGACGACTGTGTGATTGATCGTGTTCATACACGTGTTCTATGACGACTCTGCGATTGATCGTGTTCACACACGTTTTCTGTAATGACTGTGTGATTGATCGTGTTCACACATGTGTTCTATGACGACTCTGCGATTGATAGTGCTCACACACGTGTTCTGTGATGACTCTGCGATTGATCGTTTTCACACATGTGTTCTGTGATGACTCTGCGATTGATGTGTTCACACACGAAGGGCAACCTCATTCATCCTTCAACGAGTATCAACAAATGAAATTGGAAATGCTATTCAAACATTAAAAGACGAAGAATTTAATATTTACTCGCTGCCAGAGTTAGTGCTCAACAATTTATTTAATATAATTTCCCATGTTTTTACATCAATAATGAATTATTCATTTTCTGTCGGTAACATTCCACAACCGCTAACAACTACAAGAGTTAATCCCATTGCCACGAACAATGATGCGACAAGTGTCCTTAATTATTGACTCAACTCTATACTTCAGATGTTCAGCAAAATATCTAAGATGTTGGTAAACAAGTAATGTAATGTATATTTAGATACACACATTAAACCCTAAGAGGTCAAACGGTTTTAAAGGTAAAAAGAACAGTCTCAGAAATACCTGGTTAACTAAGTTGCTTATTTGAAAATTAAAATCCGGATTAAACTGTCTAGTCCATTTTCTTGGATTTTTGCGAAGCATTCGATTTAGTTGCTCAATCCATCTTACTATCTAAATTACGTTCATATGGCGTTAGAAGATCCGATCCTGAGGGGCTTAAGTTCTATCTAAGTTGGTGGAGACAGTATACTGTTATCATTGACCTCAAATTAAACCTCTATCGATTAATCATGGCGTCCTTCAAGGTTCCGTTCTTGAGCTGCTTTCATTTCAAAATTTATAATTGACCTTTCAAATTCCTCGCAACTGTTTGTATCTATCCTTTTGGCCGATGACAGTACACTAACTGCCTCGTTTTCAATGTTCGACAGTTTTGTAGCAGAGAAATTTAACAGTGAATTGATTTAAATTATTAATTGACGCAACACGAATAAATTTTTTAATAGTGTTATATCCTTTCCATATGGGCGAAAAGCATACTTTTTAATAGTGTTATAGCTTTTCCATACGGGCGAAAAACGTACTTTTCTATAATAAAAATCTATTATTTTGATTTAGGTGAAGTATAAAATTGATTGGTTTATTATACAAGCAAAACCTTTTCTTCCACCAGAAGTTCTCAAACTGTATTCTCATATTGGCCCACCCGCATTTTTCTATGATATCGAAGCAGGTTTTGCTACAAATACAACACACAAAAAAAACGATTATTCAAAGGAAAAAATTTGGAACAAACGATAAATTTCAGTTTATACGACTCGTTAGTATCTATTCCAAATACAAGTACATCCTCAAAGTTCCATACCATATAAAGTTTAAACTGGTAATATAGACTATTAAAATATTAATCACGAACCGACCAAAACAGTCAACTTCCCATCAATCTGCCCCACTAGTCCGATGTGCATACCCAGAAACAAAGAGCTATACAGTATTACTCGGTGTAACAAATCAAAATCGCAATTTTCCATGACCTATAAAATAATTTAATCGAATCATCCAATCATTTCAATGTAACCTCAAACGACATCTGGTGTCTCGTTCATAAGCCATCGTGATCTGAAGCTGTTGTATTGCCTTTATCCTCTTTCATAGTGGCGTTTTCGACTAGGCTAGTCAGAAGGAGCTTAGGCACGCAGAGTTTTGTATTATTATGTTTGATGCACGACCTGCTAAGCTTCATTTACAGCATTCTGCTTCTCCGGACGCACTCCATGAGTGTATCAATTCTAGGTTTAGTTTACCCCATTCATGAGTATATTATGTTAATATCTGTGATGGCATAATTGAATAGTATTCATGGATTGTAATTCGATTTAACTGAATGCTTACAAACTGATGTGGAAATATATAGTTTAAATAGTTGCAATGAGTTAAATTATTTCGATGATTTTAATGGTATATCCTACTCTGGCATTATCGCTAAAATGTGTTATGAATTCACGGAATGCTTTTCAGAAGATAAACCTTACGTAAACACTCATTGATTTTTTCTAGAAATAGTGTGTATTTTAGACATAATAGCACATTTTCTCTGGTCCTGTCCATCCGTGTGTGTTAGTTGACCAGTTATGGAATCCAATATAGTTATGGATAAATAAAGTTAGAAGCATAATAAAAATAAATCAAAAAACATATTTTATCTTCTCAAAATAATTATACATTTTCCGTAGAAAATGTATCGGAATGAAATATCTGGAAGTAAATAATTTTTTAACGAAAGATACACTATTTAAATATTGGGACTAAGCTTTTCGAAACCATTAACATAACTTGAAATGCCTTTTAAATCATGAAATTTGGCGTTACTTACTCTGACAGCATTGAATAGGATTGCATACCAGCTGGTCACAGCAAAGCTGCCCCCTCAATTGCAATAGAAATATAATAATACAATGAATACTACCCCCTGGGCGCATCATTACAATACATCGAAGGGCCGTCCGAACGCCTGAATTCTGTCGCTGGCTTCAAACTCTCCGTTTGCCCGGGGGTCTCAAAGAATTTCGTGTTGAATCAACACACGAAGTTGCAGAGTCGCTTAGTTCACAAACAGCACGGCGATTCGTTATATAAGTCCAAAATCCGCGTTCAAACCCCGCGACTCCCAAACCTACGTACATTTGCTACACTGGATGCGTATCTCGTATGATTTTGTAATCATTCATGTTATTTTTTGTGGTAAATTCGGTTTATTTAGAAGACGAGTTGTTTTACCACGACTTTTGGTGGATTTAACACGAATTTCAGAACCCTCACACCAGTTGTCGTGCTGTAGATGAACGACGCTTGGAAAGTTCTTTGGTGGGGCTTTTGACATATGTTATCCCAGTGTGACATGTCCAAACTCGTCCCACTTGAAAGAAAACTTTGAAATATGTGGAATTCGAGTCAATGTTATATCTGTCAACTAGATATTCCCTTTCCGGTGTACGCCATCTGACGACATATATACATATGAATGGAAATGCTGAAGCAGCCATTGGTTGCAGGGCGATGATTGACCATGTTGTTGCGCTTATGCTTGCCTATCTCTGTTATGATGGAATCCTTTCCAACTTTGAAATCAAGTAAGAATGTACTTGCTCGGCATTTTATTTCACCAAAACAAAAGCTGGTTAATTCAAACCCTACCGACGTTAGGGATAGGCCGGTCCCATCAGCCTCTTGCTGTCCTTTCTCCGGCCTTCGTCAGTTGACGAAGCGTCGTGCATCTTCCATTACTTCATCTCAGCCGCCCTTTGTTGACATTTGTTTGAGGAGCCTAGCTGACGTAACTACACGGTATTCAGAACGCTAACAGTTCATCAGTCGCTGATTCTTTTAATTAACAGCACATGTTTACTTGTGAGTGACAGGACGGGGATGATGACAATTTTCTTAGCTGCACCACCTTTGGCTTCTGGGCAGTCCTCGGGTGGTTTCAAATAAAACGAAGTTACCCTAAACTTACAGCAAGGAACACTGATGTGTAGTCTGATCAAGTGTCGTAGAGGTTGGTATTTCAATGAATCAATAGTGTACTAAACAAGGTTATCATTAATGCGAACAAGAACACACTGAACAGCGTGCCCAGAAGCGTGAGTCTCATGGCAGCACAGCCCAATGAGGCTCAAAACAGAATGTCTACAACTGATGAATTACGTAAGATAAAGCACTCGCGAGTATAAATGAAACATTGCAGCAGGATCACTTTTTCCCAAGTGAATTCATGTAAACAGTTAGAGACTTATATATTAGACATCCTCAATACAATTACGTTCTACGTTTATAATTGTATCATCGACGCTGTCGGGGTTGTCTGAGGTGATGGTTCTGTTCATTATTACGGTCGAGGGTTCGTGGTGTAGCAGCCAGTCTCGAAGTAGGCACCCTCGTAGTAGGCACCTACGTAGTAGGCACCCTCGTAGTAGGCACCTCCGTAGTAGGCACCCTCGTAGTAGGCACCTCCGTAGAAGGCACCCTCGTAGTAGGCACATTCGCAGTAGGCACCCTCGTAGTAGGCACCCTCGTAGTAGGCACCTCGTATAGTAGGCACCTCGTAGTGGGCGCCTTGTAGTAGGCACCCTCGTAATAGGCACCCTTGTAGTAGGCACCCTGGTAGTAGGCAACTCGTAGTAGGCGCCCCCGTAATAGGCACCTCGTAGTAGATACCTCTTAGTAGACACCTCGTAGTAGGCACCCTCGTAGTAGGCGCCTCCGTAGTAGGCACCCTCGTAGTAGGCACCCTCGTAGTAGGCGCCTCCGTAGTAGGCACCCTCGTAGTAGGCGCCTCCGTAGTAGTCACCCTCGTAGTAGGCACCTCGTAGTAGGCGCCCCCGTAATAGGCACCTCGTAGTAGACACCTCGTGGTAGGCATCTTTGTAGTAGGCACCCTGGTAGTAGGCACCTCGTAGTAGGCACCTCGTAGTAGGCACCCCCGTAATAGGCACCTCGTAGTAGACACCTCGTAGTAGGCACCTCGTAGTAGGCGCCCCCGTAATAGGCACCTCGCAGTAGACACCTCGTAGTAGGCACCTTCATTGGTTTGTTCCTAATTTCCCGAGGTGTCGTCGAGACGGGCTATGCTGTGATGTTGACCCGTGCGTGTCGACGAAAATATGAAGTGAAGTTGACGATTCATTACCTAAATATTGCACTACCACGTCAAGGCAAGCATGCACTGAATCAAAAGTTCCACCTTATATAAGCTTTCTAATGAAAGCATCCTTCGTTAACCAAATACAACCAGATGCCAGAGGAATCTTACAGGCGGTGTATCACATGATCCAAGGTTTCGGGAGCTCTCCATCAGCTACACACTCAGCGACTGCCAAGAGGTTGTGCTAACAAACAATTCTCACATTAATGCTGGCTATGAATCTATTCCCTTAATTGAGGTACAGTAAACAAAGTATCACAATTCACAGTTCATGGGACTGAAGCGGTCCGGACGGCTCGGCTTCCTGTTGCAGACTTCACGCAAGTGAGGTGAACTCTCTCGGTGGGGAACATGCATCCAGGCTCTTACCTACTAACGTAACAATATCATCTAAAGGAGGGGGTGGGGATACTATTGGGGAGTAATTTTAGGATGAAAAAAATGATGAGGGTTTCATATGGAACATGGGATAATTGTGTATACTAGTTATCCCTAGTTAGGGGTACGGCAGTTATTGCCGCTATACTGAGGCTACTCCTAAATTTAATAAATAATCATTAGCTTGGGCTACTCCTAAAAAGCCTCCCACCGCCGCACTCGACGTGATACGGTTACACTGTTCTGTAATAGAATACAAGTGCGTCAAAATACTAATTTAAAACATATCGTTTATCTTTCCTTCGAGGCTTGTGGATCAGACATTATATTTGTCGGCATCAGAGCTGTATGATAGTGGGCCTTATACTGTTTCATGTTTTCTTTTCGGTCAACTACCAACTCAAAAAAGCCTGTAACCATTAGACCGAGAGTAAGATAGCGACGCAAACAACAGTCCATTGAAGGACCAAAGTGATTTGAAAAGCACTAATGGGACAAATATTGACGGTTTATTCGTTGACTGGGCCGATGTGATGGGCGCGGAGGAAAACATTTGACTCGTTAGGGCCAGTTAACACATACAAATTTGTTATGTACGTTCCTCAAATTGGAAACAGTCAAACACGTACACCTTCGAGACTTTAGTGACTTCTTCGGTGCCCATTCTCTGCCATCCGGTCAAATGGTTATATTATCAACATTCCGTTTCTCAACCTCTTCCGCTACAGCAAACTTCAGCTCCAAGTAAGGTAACTTCAAATCATCTCAAATTTTGTTTCATGAGACGCACGCCAGCTTTGAAATGCGGTTACGCCGTCGCAAGTCCTAATAGAACCTAGATTGTGTCTTCACCAACCACGACATTGGATTGGGCTCGAACCGACCTAGAATTTAGTATTTTGATTTTTTCTTCATTGCTCATCCCAATCTAATGACATGCCACAAAACAGTCTTCATAGGACCATTTGGTTAGGCTTCTAATCTATAGACAATGTCCATGATTGAATCAATCGATTTTAATGATGAATGATACCTTGTTTGTGTTTGAATAAACTTTTATTATTAGTTTGGTAATATTTTCAATCTGCGGCAAACATTCTCGCACGTATTGATCAGTCATCCAAGCTTGAGACTCTAATCTTCCACTCAACCATCGTCCTCACAGACGATCATCACCCACGCTGGTGAGTGATGTCATCCATGCTTGAGACTCTAATCCTCCACTCAACCATCGTCCTCACAGACGATCATCACCCACGCTGGTGAGTGATGTCATCCCTGCTTGAGACTCTAATCCTCCACTCAACCATCAACCTCACAGACGATCATCACCCACGCTGGTGAGTGATGTCATCCATGCTTGAGACTCTAATCCTCCACTCAACCATCGTCCTCACAGACGATCATCACCCACGCTGGTGAGTGATGTCATCCAAGCTTGAGACTCTAATCCTCCACTCAACCATCGTCCTCACAGACGATCATCACCCACGCTGGGGATGACATTTGCTTGAGTACCCCTTAAAATGAGAGACGTAACCTTTGATTCGCCTCCTATCAATCGGACACCGGCGTTTGGTTGCACAGTTGATCCACATGCTTCACACTTTTAGGCAGGGGACGAAAATGAATCAATCTACTTTGAATGCCCAAACATTAATTGACATTCAACATGTGTGATTAATGTAAGAAACAAATATATTTATTTTCTTTATTAGACCATCTTCAAAATATCATCAATTATCTTATCAATTTATGCACTCAATATATGTCTGTCGTCAAGATGGTCAATGGTCATTCTTAACGTCTTCTTCATTTGCATATGATCATTTTTGTGAGGGTTCTCCTGCTTTTCTCCTTCAACAGTTCAGAATACGTTCCTAATAAAAGTTTTAGTGGTAAATATCCCCCACGTCCGCCGGTAACTTTAAAGTTTATTACAGAGACCATTTGTTCAGGCTGACTCTTGCTCTGGGCATCTCTCCGACTCGTGTTTTCAAAATAAAAATGTATTTTTTTCGATGATATTGCTTCTCGCAAATTTGGGAACGACTCTGTTTCCTGAGAGACGAAAATATTATTATTCATTTGGAGGATCTTCTTCAATACAACCCCTTGCCGTGACGTCAGAGAAATGATTCCTTGCCCTTGGTGCAGCATGTATTATAAACTATATGTGTACACATATAATTGGCAATACTTTGGGATACACCTAATTCTCCCTGTGTCATCCTCCCACTGCAGTGCTATTGCAATGCTAGTCAGGAAATTGTCTTACAATTGAATCGCAAAGCCATCATTTGTTGCTAAATCACGAAATCATGGAAGAATCACTTCTGGGTAGATAGTGCGAAAATATTCCATGTCTGACCTTCTTCTGTCCGCACTTTTTGTTTGAGGACCGAGATGACCTATCAAATCAAGTCAATTCAGCTTGTCTCTCGATTCCATAAACCTTCCGTAGCTGGGACAAGTCGTCCCCATCCAGTGACGGTGGTGTGCAGTCTTCGTCACTCGCTTACATATGGTACGCTAGTTCTTATGTGATGGGGTCAGTTGCGGCGCCCTTCACGGGGGCTCAAATAATACATTTCAAGGTAGCAGGTCCGCTGCATTAAAGGTTCCCATAACTGAGTGATCAGCTTGGGTGTCGAAGTGGACGGCTCTCCAAGGTCTTAATGTCAGTGAAGATCTCTCTCTGACCAAAGCCTTTTAAGCAATAAGTTCTCTTCCACTCATCATGCGGTGGGTAGTGGAGAAAGTAATGTGTGGAAATTGTACATTTGTTAAATATATTGCTTATGTTTTGTGTTACTATGTCTGACATTTGAAACGATCTTAGAGTGGTTTTCTTAGATGAAGGATATAGGGAATGCTGAGAAATTATTAAGGAAGCGTCGTAAATTTGCGAGCTCCCGACACGTGTCAGTTTCAACAGCTTGACTTACGTGGCTGGCATTTGCAAATTACTTAATCCGACAATTTACGACAAGAAGCATACGAATGGGAAGATATCGTAAGTGTCTGACAGAAAAGTAGAAACGACCTCTATTTGTGTGGGAGACATTGTGTGTCGCAGCGCTTCCTTTCCAGATTTTTGTATCTAATTCAAAACATGCAAATTAAGAAAAAAAAGCTCCCAACGATTCTACGATGATTGGTGTTCGTTATGCATCGACGCCTTGGTATATAATAAGAACGATGGCATACAAATCAATATACAACAGACATTGAAATGGTATATGTAGGAAAATTCGATCATCGGACGATTCTGAAGTCCTAGAGATTCAGACGCATCCTGCATCCCCTCTTGACTTATGAGCTATCGATTCCAATGACAAATAAAGTTCTGGATACTCTAAATCTTCTTCAACTCCAAAGATTCAACATGGCATCGCATGTTCAAACTTCCAAGTCACCCTGGTATAATTATTGCATCGAATAGTCGAAATATCATAGAGTGCAAGATGAGATAGAGCATGTAAGGGTTAGGATTTAGTGAGGTATGGCAGTGCAAAGATGAAATTGAGGCGGCCCTAAAGAACTTTCTCATTTTTGGTTGGCCGACGGTTGATTGGTTCAAGACTCAATACTTATGTTGCAGCGGGGCTAAAGTAGTGAAAGTCATCACAGTCGGAAAAGGACCAAAAGCCACAAAGCTCATACATAACCCGGATAGTGTGGACCTGCTCCTTGCCCAACTCTTTCACGCCGGAGGGCAACGATGAGGACAGGTCGAAGTATTTGAGGACAAAAGTTAAGACTATCCTGCTACCTAGACTTTCCCCTCCGGGGGACAGGGATAGGGCCGTAGTCTGAAAATTATACAATATTATCGACTAATATTTTTTGGGAAGTCTACAACAGCCAGCACCCAATTACTGAGAACCCAACGCACGGAGCTCTTGATACCGACATGTCTTTGTCTATCTCACACGTCCATGTTAAGCCTGGAATTGTAAACGCACACTACTCAAGGATCAAAAGAAGTTTCACAACCTCTGTCTTGGGACGCCATAGCTGTTATACGTCAATTTTCGTAGTCAATAGCCTCCTTGTATGTGTCAAACCCAATCGGTCACCAAATTAGTGAACTGAACACCTGTTCACGATGGAATGATGTTCCCGAAACGCAAAATTTTGACTCCTGCTCTAAATCAGAATGATTATAAAAAGAATGATATGCATTAAAAAAAATCTTACTTGCAAAATCTTTACTATATGGTCGTAAGTAAACGCTAATAACTCAAAAACTGATTGACGTAGAATGGTGAAACAAAAAACACATTGAAGTATATGTTCTGGAATTTTACTTGGTTGCTCGAAATTGTCACCCAGCTGCTAATTTAATCGGTTACTCCTTTTTGAAAATTTGAGATTATTGCAAAAGGAACATCTCGGTCATGGAATATATTACATGTCGGTAGCTAGCTTGGTTAAGAGCATTGATAGCGTCAGGTTTTCATTGAAGACCCTCTGTTTGACCCACCCTCAGAGAAAATAATCCAGAGGGGAAAGGTCAGGGGACCTAATTGACACGGGAAGTCAGATCGGTGTGAAACGGTGTTTTTTTCCGAACCGCGGTTTCTCAACTTAACCATTGCAGGCAAATACGCGTGTGTAGTTGCACCGTCTTGTTGGAACCAAACATCAGGAAGTGTGCTGACCATCTAGCGCTTTAATATATGCTTCGTGTGTTCAGCGCGTCCGTTTTCTGTAACAGCATCTTCAACACAGTATGGCCCATACACTCAATGGGAACTTGAGCCGCACCAAACTATCACTTTCGGTGAGTGCAAAGGCTGCTCAAACACCTCTACCGGTGTTTGAGAGCGTCAGTTACGAATGTTCTGATTATTAATAAAACCATATAAATCAATTTGACTCTCATCGCGGACAATTAGGGTGTCCACACATAATCAATTTTCTTCGGACCATTTATTAATGCGTTGACAAACCAGTAATCCTCTGTTATTGTCATTGTTTGAGAGCTGCTGCGATGTTTACAGTTTGTGAGCATAAATTTGTGGAATCCGGATAGCAGGTTCACGACTGATCCTTACCTCATCAGACAGTTTCCTTCCAGCTCGTGATTGTATTTATCGAAGGTTTTCGTTCAAATTGATAATGCTTTCTTCAGATCTTGGATGTTTTGAGTTTCTTCAATGACCCTTGTATATGTAAAGTGGGCTGCCTTCTGCCTTTAATTTTGCTGATTACATCGTTGACTGTCTTAATGCTTATATCCATGATATATTTATTGGGTGAAGTTATTTTCACTCTGATTAGAAAATTATTTGAGTGGCAATGTTCGTCAAATGAACGCGCACTCCTCACTTGGTAGATGTTCCACCTTGAAAATTCTGATTTTTCGAAGTACCCATAACGACGGTCATTTATATAGAATAGTCGATGTATAGATATAGAATAGTCGATGTATTTATATAGAATAATCGATGTATTTATATAGAAAAATCGATGTATTAATATAGAATAGTCGATACCGTATAGAACACAACTTTAGGGCACATCCTTTCGTGTTTTTTTTATAATTTTTCTACTCCAATTAGTTTTTGAGTTATGAGTGTTTCATTTCGACCTGTTTTATATGTGTTACTCTGTATTAAAGACAGCACGTTTGTGTATCAATCGATTGTTGTCTGTCGTCTGTCTGTCTGCCTGTCACGCTGTTCTCTGTAACACAGGCATGAATTAGGCGGTCCACTCCTGTATAGTAAAATAAGTAGTCCACCGATGTTTTTTTTTGTTGTCACGAATACACAACAAATGCAAGCGATTAATTCCTACGACTACGAAAATTATTTCTCAGGACAACAAATAATAGACGTATCTCGTATACTGCAAAAGCCGGAGTAGGCCGGCTCCTATACAGTGTGATAGGACAATGCAAGCTTATGTAAATGTACAGGATGATTATATGCTCGTCGATGAGCGACGGGCGGTAGAGACGGGTGATGTGAGGCAAAGACGGGAGATGGCAAGAGCCATGTAAAGGAGATCGGATGTAAAGAAAAAATTATCTCTATTATTAAATATATTTTTAGAATGTTACTTTAACCGGTCGCGTTTATGAAATAATTATCTCATAGAATGGAATGCAAACCAGACGGATGGTCAGACCTTTTTCTGATAAAACCCTTCATTCGTAAGCGCCGGGTAAGCATGGCCTCAAAGTGTCCTTCTTTTGCCTGGTAAGAAGACTCTGCTCTGCTCTGTTTAGTCTACTGATGTCCACGATAAATCGGGCTTCGAATGACTTGTCTGCTTATTTGGATAGGAGAGCAGGGGGAAGATCACTCGTTCAAACCACACCAACATCGTCGAATCTGAGACCGAGGGCACAAGCGGCCTTCCAGTACACTTTGTTGCAGGTTTCTGAGTGGCCTTCCTCTTCAACACTTTATAGAGTAGTCTAAGGGATGCCATAAGCGAGATCAAGCGCCTGCATCGATAATCTGATGTTAATCTTCCCGCTTCTATCAAAGCGGTTCTAATCTCAGCAACGCTTCATCTGAGATTAAGAGCCGTTCATTGGTTGCTTAAGTCCTCACCAAACCGTCATCAATGAAATGCACCATCGATCTACAAAATCATTGATGTTAGGGATATTCCGTGAATTACTGGCAAGAAACTTGTTCTTGAAGGCTCTCTGAACTTGTGGCCGGCTTTTGAGTTCGCTGTTCACGAAACGATGAAAGTCCTTTACTGCTGTGTAAAATTTCTTCACTCCTGAAATTCAGCTTGGTTACTGCTATTCCGGATCCTTCTTCCTGTTGTGAAATCGACGAAAATGACTAAACCAAGACTGGCATTCCTTCTAACGAATGACCAGAATATATCGTATCTTATCATATAGACACGCACAACATAAATTTATGTGTTAACTCTAGTTATTTTTTTAAGTGACTCAATCTAAAAGGTCTTAGCAGTACGGGTCCTTCTGAATTAAAAGGTCTTAGCAGTACGGGTCCTTATGAAGAAAGCTTGCAATATCTAACGTCCAATCACCAGGAACCAATGCTCAGAGGCCTTAACTTCTGTCTGTCATGGTCTCATTTGCACAATTTCAAAGGCTTTCTGTAGTAGCGGGTGTCCTATCACCAAAAACCAAGATTCAGAAGCCTTAACATCTGACTATCATGCTCTTATTCTCACAATTTCAAAGGTTGCCTGCAGTAGCGGGTGTCCTATCACCAAGAATCAAGCTCTGAGGCCTTAACTTCTGACTATCTTGGTCTCATTTACGCAATTTCAAATACTCTCAGCTGTAGCGGGCGTCCTATCACCCAAGGCCCGTAGCCCGAGACTCAGGCTTCCGCTCCCTTCGTCGTAAAGGCAATTCGTATCTCCTCGCTGATGCCCTCATTCCGATTCAATACCTGGCACTGATTGCCTGACAGACTCCTCTTGGCGATCGATAGCGAGTCAGATTCTATCGCATCGTCGTGCGGGTGTAACGCTGTTGGTAACGGCCTAACGTCATGCATAGGATGAGGGGGAGTCTTGTAACAGCCTACTGGCACGAGATGACTCTGGCGACATTCTGCTTTCAGGGTAAGTCGAGGAGCATTACGCTTAGGGTTATTTCTGGCATCTATAGGGTACTCTCAGCCGACCCTTGAGGTAGTCTCTGACGAGCCTCAGGGTAGTTTTTGCCACCATTAGAGTGTTATTGGGCGACCTTTATGTAGTCTCTGGCGACACATTGGTATTCTCTTGCGATCCTCAGTATAGTCTCTGAAACCTTTAGGGTAATCTCTGGCGACCTTTAGGATAGTTTCTAAAGACCCTAGTGGTAGTCTCGCAATTAGCCTCTGGTGACTCTTGGAGTAGTCTCTGTCGACCCTTATAGTAGTCTTTGCTGACCCTTGGGGTAGTATTTTGTGACCATTTAGGTAGTATTTGACGACCCATAGTATCATCTCCGGCGATATTGTGATTTCGGGGTGTATCGAGTAAGGCAGTCTCTGGTGGCGCTTGAGGTAATTTGGCAAAATCCTGCTTCTGTGCCGCATCGAGGATTAGTTCCCTTAGCGAGGATAATAAATTGCTCCAAGTGGAGCAGGCAAGGGGCTTAGTTACCTTAGCGATGACAATAAACTGCTCCAAGTGGAGCAGGCAAAGGGCTTAGTTCCCTTAACGAGGACAATAAACTGCTCCAAGAGGAACAGACAAGGGGTTTAGTTCCCTTAACGAGGACAATGAACTGCTCCAAGTGGAGCAGGCAAGGGGTTTCGTTCCCTTAGCGAGGACAATAAACTGCTCCAAGTGGAGCAGGCAAGGGGCTTAGTTCCCTTAACGAGGACAATAAACTGCTCCAAGTGGAGCAGGCAAGGGGCTTAGTTCCCTTAACGAGGAC